>JWZT01000019.1:191066-206912 GCA_000827895.1 Thelohanellus kitauei
AAGAAAAAGAGTGGTGGAATAAACCCATAAAAAATGACTCCAGATATAAAAAAAATATACGGAGATCTTCATTATAAGGATTTTACAGTTTCTTTGAGAAATATTTGTGAGTGACATGGTTAGTACAGAAATATGAAGACATTCGTCGATCTTTGAATATGAAATTATTACTTAAACCTATTTTGTTAAATCTGAGGTTAGTTTTATTTTATATTTTTCAGCTATTTTTGAAAAAGACAAAATTTAACCGAAAACCCTCAATTGATTTTTTGAAAATTAAAAATTATTTAAAAGCTTCTTTTAAATCTCAAGTAAATATTAAAATTTTTAGCCTCTGGCTCGAGGACAACATTTTAGCCTTTTCCGCCATTAAGAAATACATCTTCTTATCACATATTAATGGATACTAGCCGAAGCTTCCCCTAAATTTTTTTTAATTTCTCAATACTCTGAATATTGGACTTATAAACTAATTCACTCAGTAATCCCCATGTTGCATAATCCACAGGATTTAAATCTGGGCTTTTGGTGGTCATTGAGTCAGTCCAATGAAATCTGTTGTTTTCTTTTAAATATCTTCTATTTTATCTTCGTCAAACCTAGGAAGAAGACTTTTTCATCAATCAAATGGTTTATTCTTTTTCTTTCAGTTAAATATTCATCCCTTTGCTTTTTAGAACATTGTAACTGGAAATCAAATTTTTAACATTCAATGTACGGAACTTCGTATAAAATGGGTTTGTTTGGATATTTGACGAATGCCTGGGTGGTATCAAGGCGAATTTATTGACTTTAAATAAGTCGTTCTATATTTTTTAATATTTTATTTTATCCGAACAGTTGATGGTTTTGTGTTACCGGGTTATCAAACGATTGAGCTTATCTGTCTATCCTTCTAACCAACTATCTAGAGTTGATTTAAACCATTTCTATCTGGAAATAAACTCATTAGCCTCTTTGATCCATATTTGAATTCTGTGCCTAAATGCGTATTATCATCTTGGTTTCTTCCAACATTTTGTGCTACGCGTGAGCTTGTGAGTAATTTAATTTTTATTGAAACTAGAAATTACCGAATCATGAACGTCGCACCAGTGTATATGCATCTCCATCTAAAATGAATATTTTTATAGTTCTGCCACAAAATGCTGTATAAGCCGACTATGATTTGTTATGATGTAGGTTCGACACCAATAAATTAATTTTATATAATTCACAGAAATATCTCATCGTTAACCTAGTTATGTACGTGTTAAGCTTGGATTAAAAAAATGTTGATCTCGATATCTCAACAGTCTGAGACAAATACTTTCAAAAATTTAATTAATAGGATAATACGCTCTGGATTATTCATTTTAAATTTAACAACGTTTGAATTATATTTACGTGATTTATCATGTAAACAAAAAGGTGTCACTGTTTTGGGACACCTGTATTCATCAAATCGAACAAAGTTGAGCAATTCAAGTCACGTTATCTCCCAAATATATTGTATTTTTTTGTTGAATGATGAACGAAAACGTGACCCATTCGGTGAGGAATGTCAAAAACCATCTAAATTTAAATGTCAAATTTACCGGAGTTTGGAGGCAAGTTAGCATCGAATTCACACATAAAATAACCAGCCCTATTCCTCTACACCATTTTTATACATCCATCCGAAGGCTTTTCGCCAGATGAAAAATTCAGCTCTGTGAGTCGGGTTAATTAACCGGAACACTAAAATTAATAAAAGAATAGTCCCATCCTGCATGGAGATTACTGCTTATGACTTCCATTATTTCCTACATCCAGAATTTTTTTTTCTAGAAATGTTTGAACCTGGTGGATATAGCGAGAGTAACGAAAATAATTTTATTTAATGAATATTTTGTTTTGTTTCAAACATGTTTCTCAATTTATTAAGTAAATTCCGGGTCGGATGGTAATGAGCGAAATGGATTCAAACCCCGGTTTCACTAACTGTTTTTATGCATGAAATTAACGTTCAAATTAAACTTCTTCCCCACAGCGGACTGTACCTAATAATAATAGCCGAATTCGGCAGAAACTATGTCTTGAAGCAGTTTAAATTATTTCCATATACTTGAGAATTATTCCTTCAATACGAGCATGTTAAAAAAATCACCAATTCGATCTTTACTTTCCACGGTTTCGATCCTCATGGTTCACAATTTTGATTGCAAAATCCGGTATTACCGTATTACCTATCCTCGTGCTGGATATATTGTATTTCATCTAAAACTCAAAAGATTGGGGTTATTAATCCATGGACATACCGTTCTCTATCGTAGCTGTTTAAGATCCCCGGGAAAATCCTTTACGCTTCATTGTAGAATTTCTCAAGTGATGCATTTATTCGAAGAATATCTTAATTTTTGGGTCCAGAATTATGGAACAACCCTACACATGGGAAAAAATGTGTAAAGATATCAAGGGCCTAATACCTTGATCAAATATATTTTTGAAGGCTTAACAAACACCAATTTGATTTCATTATTTTATTTGGCTTTTCCTTCGAAGCAGATATTTTTGGGTCGAAACTGATAAAGATTTAGGACTCGTTTCTAATTAATCTGGAGCTATATTCTGTTTTACAGTGTAATTCTGTTTAATGAATTACAATAATGGTTCTAAAGCAGATCATTTTAGTACAATGTGTCACAACTCATGGCCTCTGGATTCTGTTTCTGATACAAAGCAAAATTAGCCCACAACCACATAACCAATTTGTCTAGATGATCCTAAATCTTAAAAAAATCATTCACAAAGAAATCGATACGGAAGCGTATGTTTTGATCACGTCACTGGACCTGAACGGCCTTGAGTATGAACATTAATTTTTAATTTAACATCATTAAGTTCGATCATATTGTTTTTTCAAAGGCTGCAATCTGTTGGGCACTAATTCAACAGTAAATATGGCTTTACGTTGCGTCCAGCTGATTCATCTCTAGAATAAACCCACAAATTTCGAATCAACCATATCAATCTCTGGCCCCCATCACATTATTATACAAACATTATGCTCCTCAATAGAAAGAGGATTCTGGAATAATTCGAAATTAGACTGTTTCCGATATATTTGAAAGACTAGATATCTGTTTCTGTTGCAATCAACATGTGGCATTTGTAACCATCTCACAGGGGCCATGATGACTTTAATTCTTCGAAATTAAACGCCCATTCGAAATCATGGAAAATTATTTAAATGAGTACATATATGTAATAAATATAGACAGGTAAGCACAAGATCGTCTAGAAAAACAGGGCACATTGCTTCTCATCTCCTAATATTTGCCATATCAAGACCTTGTTTGTCAGGCAATGAATGGCAAAAATTTGAAAACTTTTTTGATCAAATAGGAGTGTCCAGATAATCATATATCAGTATAATGGTCTCAACATCAATTAATTACATGGATGATAAGACGTAAAAATACAAGAAGCCTTTTTTTGGTTTTCAGTTATTTCAAAAATATTTTTGTTTGAAAGATTTTACAAATGTTGCGAGTTGTCGTACATGCATTTGGATGACATTGGTGATAAGTTTTTTATTTGTCCTTATTCCCGAGGGGCTCCACTCTTTTTTCAAACTTTTCTGATGTCAAAAATATAAAAAAGACCAGCACCTCATTTGGGCACATGAAATGAAGTAATTCGATACTTTATTCTCACGACCCTCTTCATCGCGCTTTGCATATATATTCACTCTGAATGTGCAGAGCCAAAGATTATTTGTGAAAACCAATGAAAATACATGGATGGTTGAATTTATACAATGTGGAATAAAATCACAGACCATCAGTCGTCAATCATAGAACATTATTTGCCTGAGTACGTGAATGGTTTTAATTTTGAGGATACGAGATTGAAATTAACGCGCTTCCAATACAATAAGTTGGTAGATGCAGTGCCGATAATCCAAAAAATAATAAACCACCGTATACATGGAAAAAATGCGGGCAAATATTTGAACATTGTGATCTAAAAAAGATTACTCGAAAACACAGAGTATATAATTAACCCATAGATTTTCCTTTTGTAGTAGGCCTTACTCCGCGGTCATTGTTTGCGAACCCGATTTATTTCGACCACTTTATGTTTGACTACTAACGAGTTCTTACGACTAAACACCCGAGGATAGTAATGTCACAATGGGCCAAAACTTACTTGGATGACAAGAAAAAGTATATTTTATGAAAATTTAACAGAGAAGAAGAGGCGAAAAGGGCTACATGCCAAAAATGCCGCCAAAAGGGTCACTGGACTTATGAGTGCACAAACCCTCGAAAATACCTATACAGGCCAACACGAACCCAAATTATGAAGAAAAAAGAAAAATTAATTGCGAAATTGAAAGCAGAATTCAAAGGAGTGTAAATATTTGTATAAATTTAGGGATATGAACGTAATTCAAGAGTATTCTATTTTGTGAAATTAGAATCAATACTGAAATAAAGACCCAGAATAGCAAACCAGAAATAACTCAAGTTCCCTCAAAATCACCTCCATCTTCATCATCTGAATCTTCTGAAAGTCCACCAATGTCACCTAAAAAGAAATCTAAACGAAAGAGAAGGGATCGCAGTTCCTCTTAAAACTTCTAAATTTTTAGGTGTATACTTAATTTTTAAGCCTTATTCTATGGTAACATTTTGACTTTAAGTCCTGTTTATCCACAATTGTTGCCAGGAATTTTTTACGTACAAGTCTGAGAGGTATGGAGGATCATCAATACATAATTTTCCAAGCATGCCAAAAACGTGATGCTTAAATCCATCGGCTGATATTTATTGGATTATATTTTTATGAGTAAGCATCCAGATTTTGTCATATTGATATTCTTTTATGTATCATAACTTGAATCGATTTGTCTTGAGAACGTATCTATTATTGTTTATCGCGTGAGAATTCTGATTGGTCACCGACCAGTACAAACGAGGCGCTAGAAAAAAATTCATGCAAGTTTGTAGGCCCATGTAACACATACATTCCAGAAATTGGTGTATTGAGCTTGAAATTAATGATGTTTATGTATTTCAATTCTATGCGAATGAGCTGTTAGATTGTAATGCTAGTTATCTCGATATGAGTTTTGCTTATATCAATTGTACATTTAGGAATCCGAATCAGTTATCCTTTACAGCCATATATTGCTCACAAATATGAGTAGAAAAGTTGATACATTGGTGGGCCCCATGTACTGACAACAGTCGCTCAACCTATTTGCCAAACTGTGGAGTGATTGCTGGATGCCAAAACCGATTGATAACTTGGTCGTTAAAACATCAGTTATAACCGCATACTTTTGTATGTGGTCCAATGATTAAATAAATCATTTACTTTAGGGAATACCTTCACCAAAAAACTGTAAAAAGACATGTTTTACTGTATTTAAAAACCGTTAATTCATAAGCAGGCGATGTGATTGAAAATTCACTGTAACTTGGAAATGGTAAACTATTGAAGTACTATGTACCTGATTACCAACAGTATATTTTCCACGAGATACGAGCCGATATTATACAAGAGTATTTGGGGATCATAATGTACTCGTTGAACTGGACGAGCCAAACCAAAGCCGATTATGGTTGATTCACGGTGCGTCTTGGCAATAAGATTGATGAGAAAAATATTATTTTAGACCACACTACCCCATGATTCGAAAACAGGAATCAATAAAATTAGAGTCATCGCCAGTTATTTATGAGAACCAGAACCGAATGGGGATTTAGATCATAAATGTGGGGTTCGTTTGTTTTCATAAAAAACACCTCTGCAAATCAGTTGGATCCTAAAGAGTGTACAAGCACAATGTTCCTTTGGTTTTATAAGTTTATTTGATATAGAAATTTATGAACTGTCTTGTGATAAATTTATGAAACAATAAAGCTTAGGGCATCAGCTTACAATTAATGGACGAGAGGCTGTTTTGTTTGAATATCGACGACATCACAACGTTCAATATTTTGCAAGATCGGGGTTTTGATTATTTAGAAAAAAAATCCGATCTCTATATTTGTCTAGAAAGTGAACGAAACTGGAACATAAATTTCAAAAAGGCACGGATTAAACGTTTGGTAACTGAAGACGCCGCCATACTACTCGATGGAGATGTGCCAACGAACTATGATGGCATTGCTATCTAAACAGGATTATCAAAAATCTGTAATCAAGATGTCGATACCATGAATGGTCAATTCATTCAACCGATAGGAGTTGTTAATTGATGAATACGAATCTTGATTCCCTGAAAATATAGGTGTTTTTGAACATGAATTTTACTTTGACAGTCTTTATTATGTCAAATAATATTAATTATCTCTACCTTACAGCAGAGATTCACAAGCCCAGGCCCACCAGCTATTAAGTGCCCCATAATGCCTCGATATTTGCCCCAATAAACCCAAATACAGGGTTGTTCATATTCCATGCCAAATTAAAAATTATTTTGTTGATTTTAAATTCAAAGTAAATATTTTGAAGTTTATATCTTTCGAGTCTAAAAATAAAGAAATTACTGCCATACTCCGATTTATTAAAGCCTCTCGGGGAAATATTTTATGTGATTAAATCCCTCAACCAAGCTCTTAGTCCATTAAAACAGGATTCTGAGGCAATAACAAGCTATGTTTCACAAGTTATATCTTTTCACAGTAATGATAAATCCCTAAACATTGAAAATCTATACGTTCGAATGAGACTTTTTATCGTTGACTGTTCATATAAGAGCAACTCTAACATATCCAAAAAAATATTTATTTCTTAAATTAAAACTTTCAAAAATATAAATTCTTGCTTCTATAAATCGATTTTAACACTTCAACTAAAAATTTAGATTTTGAAAAATAATTTTTAGCTGTGAATTAAATATGAATAACACAAGAACACATTAATTCAAACACGTTTGATTGAAAAAATAGTTTTTAAAAAATATTCGATCGACAATTTTTTTTATGGGACAAATAAAAATTTTTCAGTAGCAAAAATTATTTACACTATTGTGAAGTGTAGAACGTGTAAGAAACCTCTGATAGTTTTTCCTGGTGATCTGCGAGAGGTTAGAATGGTTTTCTAACTTTTAAATTCCTTAAGCATGTGATCATGCAGATATTTATCAAACGATTTTTACAACTAAAGATATTTAATGCCATTTTGTGAATCGTTCATTGTGCTGACTGTAAGAATGAATTCTCTTTGATTAACAAGTCCAAACTATCACATGGCTGTCTAAGGATTACTTCAAATTAAATAACTTCGATTGAAGTTTATTATATTGATCGACAGTTTGTTGACAGGTGTATGTATATTATGATTTACCTTGATTGTAAAATTTAAACGTAACAGAATTTATCTTAAAACTTATTCCCGTGATTGGGTGTGTAACTTAATGATTGTTTAATGTTAAAAAATACATAACGTGCACTATTAATTGGTATGTTCATATAAAAGTAAAATAGACCACTAATGTATATGTATATTATTTATTTCTATTCCTCTTGTTATTATAAATATCGAAACAGAATATAGCATGGGATACTATTAATAGTTCTAAATACAGGGTTTCGTGTTAAAAAGAAAAACAGTATTTATTTGTTAAGTTGCGCATTAGCATGTAAAAGTATTTATCTCTCTGGCTTCTAAATTACGGTTAATTTTCATACAAAGGCTCAATCAGAAATACTATACTTAATCGAAGATGAAAAAGTAATGTATAAGGATCCGAAATTATTCCAAGTTGTCATCATACACTTGAGTATAATGTGAACGAAATGTCACTAGACGAAACATCTGTTCATACACTCAGCAAATAGTTTATTCCCAGCATAAATTTTACTAATTTAACTGAAACGGACTGGGGTCGAATAGGCCAACGGCTATTGATTGCGAATATATAGCCAGATAAAGCAGGCACCTTCTTTTAATATTATTTTCGTTCTTACTTCAAAAAATTATGGAATAAATTAAATAGTTTCATTATTTGTTGTATTTTTATTTACTTTTTTTTGTTTATCTAACAATATCTTTGTTATAATAAATCCCTCACTTGTTCAGAAGTTATATCCCCATTTTCTTAACCCATTTGATATCAGCTTTTTGATTTACAATACAATAGGCGCCTAAATAGGCCCACTGAACGCTTGTGATGATATTTAAATGCTTTCAAAATTTATCCGACATAACTTTTCTTATCAGAGAAATTCATCAAGAGAGGGAAGGTTCATATCATAGGTTCTAAAACACGATTCTGGGAATTCCAAAAGATTCTAAAACTCAGGGAGAATTGCTGTATGGCATGTTCACACATGTTTTCTGAGTTTTGGAACACCATTAATTCCAGATAAAGTAACATCTTGAAGTTTTGTCAATGGTTTTTTATGCCAAAAATGATATCAGCTTAAATTAAATCCCAGTCAGATATCTCACACGTAGTTAATTGAATTGAGAAAATTTCCACAACATTTTAAACACTATTCCCTTAAAAAATCTGCTGATGCCAAAATTCATCAACATCGAGGCGGTACATTTTTAATTATATTCAAACAGTTATGAGCCCTCCTTCTAATATTGAGACAGATGAAAAGGCATTCTTTATTAGTTATTTAGTTAGTTAAATTCATGGGTTTATGCATCAAACGATGATTTGATGTACACGTGAAAGCTTCCCATTCAGGAGGTAACGTTTCAGACATCCTTAGACTACACATGTAAATACACGCAATCTCCTTTTTACTAATGAATGTTCACTATGGTGTATGATAAAGGAACTAATATCTGTGTGCTACGTGTCTTCGCTTTACTAGCTGCAAAGAGTAAATATTTGTGCTGCGATGTTTTTCACTAAATAATGGCAATGGACCACAACTGGATCCATAGAATCATAAAATCGAATTTTGAAAAAGCAATTGTCTGTAGATAGTAATTTTTCCAAAGCAAGATTACAGGGCGTTTTTTTTATCTCAAACAGTACCTGTACAAAAACTAAAAAAAATACTATCTTACATAAATAAAGATTGATTTCGACAGAATCGAGATCTCGACAGTTTTCTCAATAAAGAAGATTCCTCTTGCGGCTAAAATACAAACCAGGCAGCCATCTTCGAAGAGGGTCCGTGAAATTAATAAAAATTTAAAATAGTGAACATTTTGGTACAATTTAAGATTATATTTTTATTAATTTCCTAAATACGTCAATATTATATTTTCTGCACATAGATAAATGGATTTTTATTGATGGCTTTAAAGGCTACATCAGACCAACCACATATAGTGACTTTACCTGACCTGGAGGGTTGGCACTTATTCTTTAGTTATAAGTAACTCAGGGGGTTTTACTCCAAACATTCTTGTGGGAAAAATATAGATAAAAAAGTATAAAATAACAAACCAATCAAAAGCATATGACAATATTTACACAATTTTTCGTCCAAAACGGCCGATTTTCCGAAGACGACATTCAAAGGTTCTGATATTGTATTTTTTATAAAAATGTAAATTAAAATTTATAAAGATTCCATTATATTAGAATAAAAAAGTTATATAAATGAGCCGACCACGCGCAGTCGCTTGCCGAGATCGGTTAAGCTTAACATCAAAATTCCATATCAAATTTATAATTTAATTGGTATAATAAAAGCATAATCAGAAACTTTGAATTCCACCATCGAAAAGTATGACATTCATCGAGGGAAACGGTTTAACGTTAGCAAATTATACACTGAGAAAATTAAAATTAACTGTCCATCATAGAATTTATGTTATCTACGGTTGTGCTTTGAAAATATTTAAAAAGAACTTTAACGCTTTAATCGATTCGTTTATTTGTAGATAATTCCTTTTTTTGCTTGAAATTGATTTACGCACAAAAAATCAAAATCCATTCAATATTCGATTGTTTATTTAAATGGAATTGACATTTCCACAATTCAACCGCAGTCTTTTTGAAACTGTTTGTTATGAGTTCTGAAGAGAGAGACCAAAGTTCCATCAGATGATGATCATCGAGAAAATCAAAGAACTCTTCAAGATGATATCAGTGACACAAAATCGAGGTATTTGTCATTCTAGATGTAAGCCAATAAAATATTTATACCCCATTTCTCGTCTCAAAACTATCCACAAGCAGATAGTTTATTTGTAAAAGATTTTCCGAATAAGTTTTTTGACAATTTCGCTCTTTGACGGCTGTTTCTGCACATTCGCGCTTAGCAATGTTGATGAAACCGTATCCCTGGCTTTCATTGGATTGGGTTTTAAATTAAATATACATTTGTATTCTCGCCAATCTTCTCTAATTCCTTCTTTAATCCTCCTCGGTCCAGTCTTTTCCAATATTCTAGACAAATAAATTTATGTACTAGTGAGGATTGATAGACTCAGCATCTATCCGCTCANCTGATACACAATTCTAATGCTGCCTTTTAATCGATCGTAACGTCATGAACAAATGTGACTGCCATATCAGTATTTAGGCTTTCGCATTGATCTTCGCGGGCCGGGCGTTGTGCACAACTGTTATACAGAATTGATTATATTATTAAAAGTACTTATATTTTCAATTCAGTTCCAGTCTGGAATTTTCATTCTGTTACCAGGCGACTCTATATTCATTCAGAAGACTTTCAATTTCCTGCAGATAGAATGTTTCTAATAAATCAATTAATAAAGGTATTTCTTGACCATTTTCATCGTACATGAAAATCTGATATTTACAGAGTTTATAACGAGTCACTGTTTGAAGTGATATCAAGTCATTATTTTACTTGTTTGCAGAATGATTTGATCTCACAGCGTGAAGAAAGAGATACTGCTTTATATCATCTAATTAGTTAGAAAACAATTTTTGCAACAAAATTTCTAATTTTGAGGGAAATTTTGTTATTTTCTGGTGCTTAACTTCAAAAAAAAAATTTGATTAGATATAATTAGAAACACTTAAACAACATTTCATTCAGTGTTGTATTGCAAATCCATTTTTCATTAACAAATTTATTCCAACTGTATACTATTTTTCACAACAATAAACGGGTCTAAAATAACTTCAGATACTTCAGCTCCTTTAAGTTTGCTGTTGAAGAGTTAACATAGTGTTTTGGAACATCAATCAAGTGACATAGTCCGAAACACAACATTTAAGAAACATACATTTAGTAAGATCAATAAAGTCATAATATTTGTTGGCTATTTCATTTTTTAGTATCGACATGGTGTTAGCAAGTACTTCTATCACAGAATATAAAAACTAGCTTCTGTTTTAAATCGCAAGATTGGAAACTTTATTACAATGATTGATTGGATGCGCAACATGTCCACGACTTAAACGTGTTACCAAGAAAATAGAAACTGTTTTATAATGAAAGGCTATGTGGACAGTGCTTATTTATGTAACTAATGGTCTGATTCTCGCATAATAAGATAGACTGATCTGAGTACTATTCAAATGGAACAAATATATAAAAAACATAAAAAGGATAAAATAAATAGTGGAAACTCTCTGTCCCATGGGTTGATACAGTTTTCTCCGGCCACTTTCAAATTGTGTCCCATATGGAACATGGGAATAACAAATTTGTGCGATCCCATCCCAACCCATGGGATTTCTATGTCCAAGCCAGAGTATAAATGATCCTCGTGTGGGTTTTTCCATTTTTATAAATTTGTAAAAAATACTTATTCTAACTTTTTAGGTCAATAATTTCACTGTTCATGTCAATTTCCCTGTTATCCGTTTTAAAATAAAAACATCGTAGATCATAACTATTCTCCGGGATTTAACTTTTTTGCCCCAGTGGACGATATGTTGTGATATTCCAACAACTTTACGCGTACGTGCAAGATCTAATAACGGTTTCGCCTTTAGATGCAATTTATGCCGTAAGTATACATATATTCGACTCGATACATTTTTTTGAAAACTCAAGGCTCTATTTATACAAAATGTTCTTCCTCATATGTCTTTCGTCCAAAGAGTATTTTTCGTATAGTTTCATCGCAAATTAGCCGTGTATCTTGGTCTACTATTGGAAAATTTTTGAAATACATTATTAGATTATATGTCTCAGAAGATAGGAACTCCTCAAATTTTTGTGAAAGTAGATGAATAAATTTGTACAATTCAAAAATATAACGTAGGGAGAATTTTTGTCGATCAGGACATGTTTATCGTTGGTGGAATAGACAAGACCGAGAACATATTCATGAAGGTAACTGAGAAAAAGGACTCGGAAACCCTACACATCATATTATGCAGAAATATTGAACCAGATTCAATTGTGCATACCAATGGCTGGCCAGCTTACAGTGAAATAACAAGACAGTTCTCTGCCTCTACGTGATCATTCATGAAAGGAATATTGTTTCTATAGCTCAACTCACAACAAATAATATAGAGGAAACCCGATGTGCTTGCAAGCGGCTCTTTCGAACAATAAAAAATTAACAACCAGACGGTTTTTTGATAAATCACAAAATATGTTTTTAAACGAAACATTGAAGGTAATATAATGGAGAGGCTAATTCAGAATATCATCCATATATATCTTCTAAATCAATATAAACTCAAGTGAATAACTTTCAGCTTCTCTATTCATAGTTTTTCGATTTGTAGAAATTATTTAATCCGTTTTTAACATTTTTAATCCAGTGCTAATTACTTGCTGCTGAGTAGATAATAGTTCCCTGATCTGTATTATAGCCCCTCTTGCTATCGAATAAATCCACAAATCGGCCCAAGTTTAGGGTCAGGGTTGCTCTATTCTGGGTATATTCTGAAAAACCACGGTATCCCGTTTCAACCCAAAAGGATGGAGTTGTTCTGGATTGTTTGATATTGCGGTTTTTCACCGAACTAACAGTGGATTGGAGCGATACATTTACATAATCAATATCTTCCCAAGTGCTCACCCTAATCTTTGTTCGTTGGGTGATATGATCGAAAATGAATTCATGCTTTGCCCAAAACGTAGGGATTAAGTCCCCTAAAATTTTTCAAATACTATTTTAAATCAAAACAGGAAGAGAAAAATGAAAGTAATTGATCGACTATTAAAATGTCTGTTTATATTAAATGTTGAGCTTGCGTATCATTATATTTGGCGTTTTAAGGAGATATTTCAAACGTTCGTTTATTGAAATATGTTAAAGAATACACAATAAAATTATCACAAAGACTGTCTATTTTTCGTGAAGGTGTTAAATATTTGGGATTGTTGTTCTTAAAAAAATTCTCAAGAGAGAGTGGTGGACATAGATGTAGTTGTAGCTAAAAACAAATATAATATTATACATTTTAGTGTTCAAGGTTCGAATTATAAAATATTTCACAAAAAATATATCCTCAGACTCAGATTATATGTTCCTTATAAAATATAAATGAGGGAATCCTATAGTTTTACTTAACCGACTTTCAATGATCGGTGGAATTTTGTGTCGAGACATCAATTTTATTGTTTATTTAATTTTTATGTATTTAAATTTAACTTTTCTTCAGAAATTTTCTGACTCAAAGATAGGCGTTTGGTCTAGGTTTTAACTCTCGTTTAAGTTGAATAATTAATCCGTTTGAGTATCAGATTTATACACTCCCATCGTTTCAATTCTAGTTGTTCGTTGAAAAGATGATCAGAATCCTCGTTTTCGAGGTCCATGTGTTGCCGGGTCGGTAGGCGTTCCCTGACAAACCCATAAATGTTAGAGATGCGGTTATGTTTTGCGGTGGCTCCGTTTAAATGGTTGAGAAATGGGAAAAAGGTGACGAAAAAGCAGGTGCAAAAATTTTCAAGGAACGCTGCTCACAGTGTCACAACATCATACCCGGTGGATCTAATAAACAAGGCCCAAACTTGTACAATGTGTTTGGAAGACTTTCGGGTCAGGTCAAGGGCTTCGCATATTCGAAAGCAAATGCCGAGGCCAAGGTCGAATGGAATGGTCCAAATTTGTTCGATTACCTACAAAATCCCGCAAAATTCATGCCTGGTATTTTTGATGATTGATCTAGGTAACAAGATGAACTTTGCTGGATTGAAGAATGACAAGGCCCTTCGAGATATTATAGCATTTTTAATGAAGAAAAGGGATTAACATTAGTTTGCGCTATGTAGCGTTCGTATTTTTCGATATTATCTTTATATCTGTACTAATCCTTCACAATTTTAAGACACTCATTTTGGTTTCTTGGGGTAGCTCGACAACATATACAACCAAATTTAGTCATATAAATAACTCACCAGATACCCATGAAATATACTTAGATAAGCAATGTCTATCCCAAAAATTTTTTTTATTACCCTAATATTTCAGCGTTATATATATCCTCGGAGATTTATTGCTCAAATTGCACAAAAATAAACGGGGAAACTGAAATATATCTATGCCTGAGCCTATTGTGTCTTGTTGGATGCCGGGAAATAAAAGATAAAAGTAAAGAACAGTTTTCATGGGGGTTGTTAATCTTAACTTAGTGAAAACAAGGGAGGCGTATTATAACCCTCGAGTCGTAAACTATTTTCCCGATTATGGCTCAACATGTCAGAAATCTATAGAATATAAGTCCTCGGATGATTGTTGAAAAACAGTAGTTATCTGCGGGACCAAAACACCCATCTCAAGGTATTATGTTTTTATTGTGTTGATCCAAATTTTTGAAATGTGTTTGATGGTTGCATATATTCCCCAATTCAGTCTGTTTACAGAAATCTTGTTGTGTAATATATTTGGTAATTTAAAAAAAAATCAGAAACTTAATTTACTCCGGATAATCGTTTGACTCAAGCTTTGAGATAGATTTTAACCAATTTGATCTCACCATTTTGACCACCCGAATATTATTAAAAAATTAACCGCAGCTACATTTTAGCGTCAAAAACTCTTAATTTTCGATAAACGTGTCTACAATTAAAGGGATATTTTTAGCGATAAAAAGAACAAACGAAAAACTTTCCATTTTAAATGGTACACACAAAAAACGGTAACATGGACACTTTATAATATTAAATTATAACTTATTCTCCAAAAGTAATAATTTTTTTGTAGAATCATATTGAACTCAAAAATCGTGTATCGATTAATTCAGATTTACAGGCTTTTTAGGCCAATTTGGGTTTCTTCGGGTCCGTTTAGTGAACCAAAAATTAAAAAAAATTAAATCGAAGAATGAAAAGAACTAAGGAATATTTTTTTACATTTTCAATAATTTAGTTGTTTTTTGACCGTCTCACATAACTTTCATGGTGGCGGTAGTAACTATCCCAATCTTCTCTAGTTATCGTCCCTAGACCTTGTATCATGCATTAGAATGGCTCGGTCTCATTTTCGGGCGTACTATTCTTTGCGTAACGTTTCCACCTTGAAAAATGTTCCTCGATGAGGTTTAGGAAGTGTAAATAGGGCGGTAAATAGCAAATCTCGTGACCCTTCCGGTGAAAACAATCCATGATTGTTGAAAATGTGTGAAATCTAACATTTTCCATGATGGAAACGCACCTTGCATTTGCTGGAGTGTTTGTTTGAATGTGTCGAAAACAGTTTCCAATTTACCCTAAAAACTTTCTCCTTAATACGGTGAGCTGTTGATTTCTTTGTACACTACGCCATATCTTTCATCGGACAACAAAAAGATAGATTATTAAATTGATGTTTGGTACTCTAAGAACTGGTGTAGTGCCTATTGACAATCGACCCTTTTTTCGATTGCTTTAAATCATGAAAGACGACTGCGATTTTAAGAGAAAACCATGTTAAAATTTATATTAGAAGATGGATAAATAATAGAAAATTAAACCAGAGGTCTTATTTTGGTTCATTATTCGATTTAGTTTTTTATTCAATTTTTCGTCCACTAAA
>JWZT01000019.1:211572-234217 GCA_000827895.1 Thelohanellus kitauei
CTTCCACTCTACTCGCCTTTCCTCAGCCAGATTGAAAATTTGTTAACATAATGGAAGAATATTGAAAAACAGCGCCCGAGATCAGAAACAACTGGTTAATTTAATCGAAGGCGCCTCAAGAGAAATTACACCTTCTGACTGTGATAGCTATTACCAGAATATACTAAAATACAAAAAAAGGTGTTACTTAGGAGAGGAAATTAACGAATAGATGTAGAATTTATTTTCTGTAGTGCTAAATATTGATAAATCTTAGTTATACAAATGTTACGGGCTTGATGGGAAACCTTACAGGAATTTCAAAAAAGCATTGTGAATGCTCAAAGAAAATACCTAACCCACTTCTTGGCGAGAAAGTGTCCAGCTAAAACAATTTTGGCACTTGTAACAGTATTTGAAAATAATGGAAAATTTTATTTGACCGAAAACGAAAAGTGGGATCAAATATGAAGAAAGTATTGAAAAAAGAAAACATTAGTATTGCTTCAGAAATAAAACCCCGCAATCCAAGAAAATTTCTTCTTAAAACATCCCAAATGACCAGTATATGATAAGTTACTATGAGAAAGATTTGAAGATATAAATTAAGTCTCGTTCCATAAAAAATTCAAACTCATAAACCCCTTATTCTTTCAACAATGGAAAAGATGTGAATTTTCAAACATAATTGCTGCTCACACAGATTCTCAGATCCTAAAGGCAAAGATATTTGGTTTTCAGATGAAACCCATTTTCATTTAAACGGGTATGTTTACAAGAAAAATTGGAATCTGGAGAAGTGAAAATCCACACGTTGTAATTTCGGAACCACTAAATCCCAAAAAATACGGTTTGGCGTGACATATCATCATAAGGCATCTTTGGGTCAGTTTTCATTGAGACATCAATCAATGAAAATGTGTATGCTGATTTATTAAAATCAAATTTTTGGAATAAATTAACTTAATATCCCTCTAATATGTGGTTTATGTAAGGTGGCACCTTCCCGCGTAAAATGAAAAATGTTTTTTCAACGCCAAAATAAAAGTTTGATAGAGCAGTCATTGAATTAAATTATAAAAATCAATGCAAAAATGGGATAGAGTGGCCTTCATACTGCCTTTATATCATCATCTGGGGTTAAATAAAAGATCGAATTTACTCGTCAAACCCACAAACAACAACTGAACTTAAGGAATCCACAAGAATCGTGATTAATAGCATTAGAATAGAAACATTACAGAACGTCATTTTAAATTTTACCTTTAGAGATAGAAATATTCATGAAAATGTTGGTGGTTATGTAGAAAATATAATTAATTTATAAATATACATATATTTTTTATGAAATGAAACTTTTCCAAACATTATATGTTAAAAATATCTTGCTGTCCTCAAAATATGCACTATATTTTGAATTTTCCGATACGCGCACCATGGTGAACTTTTATGTAGTTTTTTTAGTATTTTATAATTTCATACTAGCAGTATGCAAATATCTTTAATATTTCAATACTATTAAAAAATAAAACTCTTATATAAGATCTTTAACTACGAAAATTTTCGGGTTTTTCAAATGAATAGCCAGAAAAACAAAAGTCGATTGATTTATGAATATTTCCTTAAATAGATTAGATACCATAATTTTAATACTCTTACATAAACTTTTCAGCGATCTATCAATATTGTTTCAAAAACAAAATGTTTATGTTAAAAAATATTAAAAAATATCATGATAGTGCTAAACAGTAGATACCCTGTATATTTTATGACTTTTTTGTTGTATTTCGGCAATATTTTTTCACAGAGCGGACCAGCTTCGAATTTAAAAATCTTCTCAAAGTTCAAAAGAATAGTTTTCAAAACGGCTTTAAAGTTGTTTTATTATGTCGGTTGGCTATCTATTGATCTGATAAAAGTAGTGGTTTAGACATGGAATTCTACCCCCCCTTCCCGGTAGATTAATGTAACCAATCAAATCGTCCATAGTTCCACCGTTTGGGATAACGCGATTGAATTACCTATATACTAAAATTTCGAATGATTCAGTGAATGTTAATTTTGACTAAAGTGATAGTCTGACTATAAGTTAACACCCCGACTGGGGAAGATAGAACCTTTCTGGCATATTTATTCGGCTATAAAGACGAATTACTGCGTTTTATTATAAAACGATAACCATTCAATTATCAGAAAAAAGCCAAGGAAAGGAACCACCCAGAAGACTGCATTATCTGTGAGAAAAAATACTCACGCATCAAATCTGAGCCACGTTTGTCATCGTGCAATCTCTGTTCAGGGAATAAGCAATACATCTAAGGCGTGTTTTAAAATATTGGAAAATTTTTCCTACCACTGACATTGATCGGAAAATACGAACTTTCGAAAACGTACCCGAAGATTTTTTCTTTGGTGTCTACCATTAAGAACGTTTCCATCTCGAATATTTGTCTCCAACAGAATTTTAATACCATGTTTTAACAGATTTCAAAAATGATTGATACTCCTGATCTTTTAAACTGAGGAAAACGAACACCTATACTTACAATGAATTTTCGCTCTTAGGTTTTATCGTGATTGTTAGCATCTAAAGAGGCTGTCATAAAATTTTTGGGTGATGAAAATAAGCTAGCTAGAGCCACATGATACATCATTGTCCCATCAAAACCGATAAATCACTCAAATAAAAAAAATGATAAAACTGAGTTGATTTTCACGGATTAAGGGGTTTGAAGAGGATCGTTTCCTTGAGAATAGAGTCGCTGTTCTGCTTCTTTACTTGATCAAACACACCCTGGTTCGGATACATAGTACTTCAATAAAATTCTCTTTTTGCTTCGAAATTTGAATTTTATCTTCGGCTTCACTGCAAATTTTGTTCAATTCTTTCATTCTTTCATTGCACTGGTTTTTGAGCTAAATAACATTTAGAATCACATCAAACACTTGCTCTTTGAACTCTTTGGCCAAACATTGCTTGTTACTTTCGATCTGTTCCTGAATCGTTTGTTTGATTTCATTAATAATTTCCTTAACCTAAAAATGATATAAACGTCGAATTTTAAATCTTCGCTATTATCGAGTAACCGTTTTCTTATTTCCTAAGATGACACAAATTAATACTTGGTGTCTTACCCTCGCCCAATCATTCAACTTAGACACGGAGTTGTTAAAATCATCTATTTTCTCTTCCTCCTGATTCAAAAGTTTACCCAACTCTCCAGATATCCTAATAAAAGAAAAAATGCACTTTAAGCAGCTCTCAAAAGTATTCATGGCTTTGCTTTACGCATGTCCAAAAACTTCCTTCTCTTTTTTTATCATATTAAAGAGCCCTCAAAATACTGATACTGCCGATCAAAAAAAAGAAAACTGATCAGAACCCCGTGCGCTGATTATAAGAGAGTATAAACGCAGCTCTCAATTATCTCGTTGATTTATATTGGAGAATTTCTTGTGCGTATGGCCATTAAACTTTTTTAAGCTGTTCTCTTGCAATGTCTTTAGAACCCTCTTATTCTGTCTTCTTCCCACTTTTTTAATGCTGATATTTTATGTTATTGCTGTTTTAGGTCGCCCCGTCTTTTGGAAACTTGGCCAAAGCAACCCAAAAACTTTGAATAGTTCTGCTAAAATTCGTCAGGACAACCGCTTATTTTGGAGTTCAAAATGTCTTTCGATTTTGTTTAACCTCAAGTTTACTTAGGTCATTCATCAGAACTACCGAATAATAAACTGTCACCCAACTGGTTAAAAAACGTCATCATCTGTCTCACAGCTCGATAAAATTCTAAAATTTCAGAAGTTACCATGTTTTTGCATTTAAAAATGTACTTTTTGTGTTGATAAATGCGCTTTGTAAAATGTAATAAATTAACATAAAAATTAATTAAATAAATTGTTATTCTCTTCCGAGAGTCTCTTCTTTCATTTTTTGGGGAACAAAATTTTTTAAAGAAAAAACCACATTCTTAAGGATGGCTGATGTTGTCGAAGCCATACCAGCAACTACAGGTTTTTTTGGTTTATTTCTTCTTTTGAAAGTTCACTCTCGTCCTTTCGTTTTTTTCATTAAGTTTTACAATTAAAACTTCACTTTAACTAAATAAAAATCATTCTTTTGGGTTGGATGAATTTGAAACGCAGGGAGGCCGAAATTCTCATTACGAACAACAGCGCTCCCATCATTATGAAGCAGAGTACTGCGCATTTTATGGATTTTGAATTTCCTGAATTCTGAAACGTTCATCAAATCAGATATTTTAAAAATCTCCGAAAATTACAACACCCGCCATACATTCTATAATTTTTTAAATTTATTTTCCATGTCAAAAAATTTGTGTTAACAAAACGCAACCCAAAAGCCCACAAAAGATTTCTACTATAAATGTTCAACTTTCCCAACCCAAAAGATTGGTTTTTACCCGGTTAAAATAAAATTCTAATTGTAAAACTAAATGAACAAAACCAAAGAACGGAATTGAACTTTCCAAAGATGAAATAAACCTAAAAACCATTTACTTGCTGGTATAACTTCCATAAACCTCAGCCATCCTTAATGAAGTGGTTTTGTCTTTAAAAAATGTTCCTCAAAAAATGAAAGAAGAGATTATCTTAAGGGAGTAACAATTTATTTAATTAATTTTAAATAAATTAATTAAATTTTACAAAGTGCATTTATTAACGCAAAAAGTCCATTTTTTAATGCAAACCCCGGTAATATAACTTCAATAATGGTTAGTTAAGCCAATATTTTGGTTTCCTGGTTCAATGATTGATATGTTATTTCGGGATACACACTACAATTTAAGGCGTTATTCCGAAAAATCGGTCACATTGACAAAACACGCTTCACACCATTGACAATAAAACTATGATTTTCTTAGCATTCGTTTGATGTGATTGAGATACCGTAGTCAGTCAACAGCATATATTCTATGCAAACATAACTCAAAGAAGTACCGGAAGTAGGTTCGTATAACTGGATGACCATTATACTTATAATAATCATAGAACCTTTTAGACTTAATTTCCATATCGCCGACATTGTAGCTAACTTAAAACTTTGAGTATGCCCTTAGTCCACGGGTCGAAAACCCTTACAAACTATTGTCAGAAATAGGAAGGTATTGACTCTCTGAATTATCCTAAATCTGGCCCGTTTATAATGTAACCTAATAATTAATCAGTTTCTTGTTTTGAAAATTGTCGGAATAGGAGCATCTGTTCATTTTAAGGACCTTTAATTAAATGACAGCTGTTAAACAGAGTATTGAACCATATAAAAATTGACGCATCGCTTGCAGTCACCACTTGATACGTTGCTTAAATTCACTCATTCTCATACTATATCGGCACCCACCGATATTTATATTATTGCGATCTTTTTGGTACAATGCGTCCTATTTGTACATCACTCGATCAATCTGATTACACATTCGAGTTCTACGCTTGATGAGACGAGCCGCCACAGATCTGGATGTCGAGGAGTATGACCGAGTCTACTTCTCACATAAGCCCTTATCATGATGAATTTTCACAGTGGCCACAGTCGGGAAACTAAACCGATTGACAATCGTTAGATCCCGCAAAGGGTGATCAGAACATAATATCAAATCTATATTAAAATCCAATCCGTTCAAGATGGTTCGGTTTTTATACCCCCGTGTGACGGTCATCTCTCTGCAGTAGGCGAACTAAGTAGGAACTTGCTCGACTCTGGATATTCAACGGTTATTCATTACGGATATATTTGCCACGAAAAGATCAGTATTTGTGTGAACCAGTCTGGAGGTCAGTATTATCAGTTTCTGAGTTCGAAAATTTGTTTTCACAAGCCATAAAATAGTAAACCATGTTTTTTGGACTACCGTCCACAGATTTCATCAGGTTAAAACCACTTAAACTGTACATAGTCGTAACAACTCTTTCTGTACGTCGGCATCAACATACCACTACCCGGAGATTTCGGCATCATCAATATATCCTAGTTTTTTTTGAGCCAAATAATGTTGATTTGGAATAGTCAGATCTACTCTTTTATCTGGACTTACGGTCTTTGAAGAATATATCACGTTTAACTTTTAGCCGAATCCCAAAACCTGACTTGAGGAATGATCAAGTTAGTGGATATTCTATGAAACTTTAGACTCGATAAAAGACTAACAATCTTTCCCCCTGTAAGGGTATTTGAGACTAAAATGGTATCCATTACGCGATGACCAACAATCAAGAATTTAAAATTCTGGCTGGTTTAGATATGAACGGTCTATTCAAGAAATGAACAAAATATTATATGAATTACACTCCGTTAAGATAGATCGACCGTTTTTCACCTGCTTGTAAGTGACAAATCCTTAATTATGGACATACAAGCGAATGCCTGCCCGGTAATAACCAGGAATAACCACGAAAACCACATCAACTAGTAAATACACTTTCCTTGGATTCTTCATTTTAACCCGCAAAGTTGAATAGGCACGTGTGTTATTTCATGCCATCATAAGTACCAATGATTCAATGTTTGGATTGCCACAAATGCAAGACTGAAGTGCTTATCATTAGGTAAAAATGGCTGCATATCTTTAAATACGAAACCGCATATTGACCTATATTGTTTTAACCTGGCTCGTTAGATGAATCAAAGTAAACGAGTACTGAGTTCGGACGTGTTCACTTTCTGAAGGTTCTTTAAATTCGGATAAAAGATTTAGTGGAAAGTGATATCTCTTTTGAATATTACAAAACCGGGTTCATGGTGTGTATTTGAATGGCCTAGCATTTCTGCACATCACATGGGGTTTGTTCAGTACCCACATGTAAATTTGATATCCCTTATTGTGTCCATAAATGGGACCAGAGCCTCCATATTAAAGCATGACACTAATTGAGAGTACCCACAATCGAATTATATACTTGCGGTTAATGTAACGAAAACATAGGAGATAACCGATTTTTCTCATATTTTCACACTACCTAGTTCTATAGAAGACCAAAAATTTAAGAAAATATCAAGCAGCTTGATTATCACGATTTATAGTAACGTTTACAACGAATGGGATCGTGATGGATCTTCCAACCTCAAAACGCATAGTAATTTTTTGAGTTCAATACGGAAGTTAAAATGTCAAACATTAACACTTAGTAAAAGAGTAGGTAGTTCTGGCCCCATTCTTATGATAAACGAGGCGAAGGCTGAAAATGGAAAGTAAAAGAGATCGTTTCATTCAAAAAATATTGGTGGATTTTGATGATAAATACTTTGAGAGGTTCCCCAGAGATATCAAGGTTGGCTTCAATCAACAATGATTAGCCGTAAGGACTGTTGTTTTTTTTTTTGAGGTTACACATAAAGTGTATCGCAGATCTTTGAGTTGTACACTTTCAACCAACCAAAAGGGGTAAACTAGCATTCTCATTGATCCCATACCTGGTCCAAATACACAAGACGAAGAAGTCTTCTACAGCCAGGTTAGCTGCCGATAAAAATGAAGATTATCATAACCAAAAATTGGGGCAATCTCACCTGCTTGACACATCTTACTCAAGTATAACCTGAAAAGAGAAGAAAATTTGTTTAGGTTTGAATGACGGACGCCAAGACACCAGAAATAAAAGCCAAAAATATAAATTTCAATTGATTAATAAACAAGGAATCGAGGTGATCATTTCAATTTAGACACTAAAATATCGTTTGTTTAATAGTTTAATCGTCTAATAAAACTGAAATGGTTTTATTTCAAAAGGGTATATGCTTTAAAATTATGGAGGGATTCAGCGAAAAAATCGCAAAAATGGTTTTCGACGTTATCGATGGAGTTTTAAACGTTCGAATTTGGTAATGACTGAGGAGGAGTTAGCAGTTAATATTTGAAGCTCTAGGGTTGATCGTGTCAGTATCCAAGGTGTCGGCTTTTGATTTAATGAGCCAGGGACAAATAAACGCCCACTAAGATTTTGATCACAGCTTTTATTATCAGAATTTGAGAGACAGTTCTATATCCAAAAAATATTAAATATATCATCAAGATACTTGAATTTCTCACATTAAAGCAAGCGTGTAAAGACTTAGGAACAAAATATTGGTTTAAATACAGATTATCCAGATTTATCCGACCACCAACGAATCTCGTTTCATAAGCTTCTATTTGAAGGTGTATTTTGCCTGAATCGAAGATAATGGAAGACGAACCCGAGTACCCGCATTGTCACGACGTCGATAAATACGAAAAGCTACAAACCCTGGGAGTAGGAACTTTCGGGTACACATTTAATCTGATTTAAGCGAAGTTTATAAGGCGAAGTGTTTAAAAACAGGCAAATTTGTTGCTTTAAAGAAATTTAAATCTGAAAAAAGCAACCATGGGGTGAGAATTAAATTTTATAGATTCTAATTTCTACTCTACGAGAAATCAAACTGTTATCAGGTATCAAACACGAAAATATCGTTTCACTCATCGAGGTTTGTCGAAAATCAAGTAAATTTCACAATTATTTAGTCAAGAGTGAAGGTGGGTCGAGCATCACTGAATTTTATATGGTTTTAGAGTTGTGCGAACTTGATTTGTCTCAAATCTTGGCCATCAAGGAAATTACTTTGTCGATTGCAGAAAAAAAGGCCGTGATCAAGATGTTGCTCAGTTCTTTAGTTTACATGCACTCGAATCGAATAATTCACCGGGATATTAAAGCCTCAAATATTTTGATTAATAAAAATGGGATCATTAAATTAGCAGATTTTGGATTAGCTAGACCTCTCTTCACCCGAGAGAACGCTGAATACAATGGTAGGCGCAGACAGTATAGCGGTAACGTCGTTACCTTGTGGTATCGCGCGCCAGAGTTGCTTTTAGGGGACAGACATTATGGACCCGGTGTTGATGTCTGGAGCGCCGGTTGTGTTATGATGGAACTTTGGTTGAAAAAAGCCTTTTTACGTGGAGATTCAGAGGCCGAACAAATTAACCTGATTGTTAAATTATGTGGTAGTTTTTCTACCAAAAACTATCCTGGGTTAGAAAAACTTGAACTTTACAGAAGTATAAATTTACAAAGGAATGTGAAGAGTAGTTACGAAGAAAAGATATTTCCAATCGTGCTGGATAAAAACGCCTTCGATCTAGCCCAAAAGCTGTTGGTTTCATATCCTGGTGGCCGAATAGATGCTCAAAATGCACTTAAGCATAAATATTTAACGTATTTATTTAATTTGATATAGATTATCTCCACTGCCTGCAGATAACCTTACTGCGGTGGTAACCAAATTCGCTGATATCAAAATTAAAAATGCTGAAATATTGGCTCAGAGAGCACAACAGGCCAAAAGCGCGGCCAGTTCTTGCATGTTTCCAAGTAGAATTTATTAGAATGTATATATCGGATTATCTGTTCTGTTAGGAGCCTTTGTTCTTAATCACTCCCATCAACGATTGAGACAAATAGACTAAAATCTACATTCTTTTTCTACTCCAATTTCAGGCCCTTTCAATTAAACACACGAGTACTGACACAAAATTATCACCCTTATATTTTCCATGATTTGTTCAATCGTCATAAAATGGACAAATCAGGCTCTGCTACGTATTTTATCACATAGCTACAATACCTCTGCTTAGAGTGGTAATTTTTTCGGATCAAAACATATTCACGTGTTCATGTCTGAAACAACTTGATGGTGTGCTCTATTTTCTATTTCCATTTTTTCATAAAAATGCATCAATCTTTGATTCAACCTCGCAGATTTTATCAAATTGTTCTTTCATACTTCTATTTTATATAATTGTTGCAGTTTTATCGCCAAAGCGTTCCCATTCCTGATCTATATAGCCAAACTTTGTCTACTTATCGTGGAGCCACACAATTTTTTTGAGTTCTGTTAATTGGGTTACTCGTTATTACGATGTTGGAACAAGAGCTGAGATAGTTATCTAGCTTATCACTTCCCAGATTTTGAACGGAACACAGTTGCGTTAGTCACTATCGATTGTCTCCTTAAAGTCCCATTCTTGTTAAACAAGGATCTGACATTTTTAGGATAGGGCGAAACTGAGATCATTTGCAAAACGATCATTAAAAACTACTCTTCACAGCTGCTAGACTGGTTGTTGCCTATTGTTGGAAAGATGTGAGGATCAGATGACTCCACACTATGTGAAGGTTTCGAGTACGTTAGTGTCGAAAGTGTTTATGGTCTATACATATCCTATGCCTGATTCGGATGTCCAGATGGAGAAATCTACGATTAAATTCTTAAAAAAGTGTCAGTTCATGACCTGAGGACATACAGATACAATCTTGAATAAAGCTTGTCTTTATGGTTCTCACGAAATGGATAAAATCTATTGTGGTTGATATATCAGATTGGGGCGTACTAGAAATAAGGATATGAGGCAAAGGGCTTCATGCTTTTGATCTTACCTCTGTACCAATAACTGATAGTGAACGGAAATGCGACATCGCTTGATTTGGTACCGACGTTGTTATTACCGAGTCTGGTAATGGAGGATAATGTATGGATAATTTAAGAATATTGCTTGCCTAGATTACATGCTTTGATGATCATATATATTGGAGTTTTGGTTCAAAAACTTTTTCAATTGGTAAAAACTGAATCTTAATCATACAAATTTTGCAATTGTATTTGACCGGTGCAAACGCTGTTATAAACCAACGAACATTTCAAATTTGATTACATAATTCCCTTTGCATATTTAACGATAAGAATGAAATCGGTTAATAAACTATTTTGGCTGATCAATTGCAAGCCATTGCGTTATGGCCAGCTATGTGCTTGCGCGTAATTTTAGTCATTTTGACAATTCAAAGCATATTCTGTTACATTATTTCAAATTGGAATGTCCCGATATTTTTTAAATAAAACGAAAAGTTATGTTTTCTGTAGCCTTCCTACTTTCGTCTCAGTCAAGCATATGTTGTAAGTCAAACTCGTGAATTTAATTTTTTTGTCAGTAAACATGGTTTTAGACTTTTATAAAACATTTAGTTACTTTACAATGCCTTGAAATTGATTTCGAAATCCTTGCAATTGAATTTGAATCTATGCCGAAACAGTTTTGTTCTCTTTCATTAAGTAAATTTGGTAGAAACGACGTTGAATTTAGAAAATAGAATACCTCTGGACTCAATCAACACAACGATGGAATTGATTAGACCAGAAAATCGCGTTAACCTCTACAGTCTCATGAAATCCTACATGTCAAGGTGTATTACAGAACTTATCACAGACCAATTTTAATTGTTGTTTTAATTTACCTAATTCCACAATGTTTATTCCAAATTTAATTAATGAACTAGAAAAAAATTGAGTTTGCCAAAATTTGCATTCAACTGCAAGGCACTCCAAATGTTTAACAGAATTTTTGAGATATCATCTATGTTTTTTTAACATAAAATGTTAGATTTGCATGATTTTATCTTTCAGAATTTTTGAAATCGCTTTATAAAACACACACCCACCAAAACTTTTAATTCCAAGATCAAGAGGATTTTAAGTGATCAAAAATATTAATAAACATTGAATTCAAAAAAAGTTATGCATGCGCTTAAATCGACGACTACCAGACAATGTTTTGCTGGATCAACCAATGGTTCCCTAGCTTTTAAAGTCGCGCGCCACATCTAACTTTTTGGATAGTTAGGTGGGCCGCAGCCATATAAGACGATAAAAGTCCCACAATGCGATTATTGGCATTCATAAAACTAATTCTAAAACAGAAAAATC
This sequence comes from Thelohanellus kitauei, assembly GCA_000827895.1. Lineage (NCBI taxonomy): Eukaryota > Metazoa > Cnidaria > Myxozoa > Bivalvulida > Myxobolidae > Thelohanellus > Thelohanellus kitauei. Next base: position 223,292 of record JWZT01000019.1, read on the forward strand.
ATTGAGTGCCAGAACTACATTGAACGCGTTTTTTCGGTTTAAAATCATGCTTATTGAAACTAATTTGTTTTGAACTAAACCACAACTGAGATTAATTTTCGATTGTAACTGTTTAGCACAATCAGTGTCTGGCCAGGAGTCAGTTTATCAATGTCTGGGAAGACATGGTACATAAATTCAATCCCAGCTAGGTTACTGTCGGAGAGAGTGTAATGTTACCTTTTTTTAGGCTATCATCGAGTCAAATGATTGCGTGCATTTGTAAATCGAACCACCATATCATATATATACCTGGGAGAGTGAACATGCGTTCAAATTTGTAAATAAGCAATATTGGCTATTATGAGATCATATGATTAGCTGAAGGTGATTCAGGAAGCTCCTGAAGATTCCGTCTCATTGCAAAATTGTTATTAAATTCAATTCGTAATGAGGGTTTTGTTTCAGGACATGCGATCGGATTAATGAAGCAATATTATCCTCAACATGCCCTTGAAATCTCAATTGAAAGGTGTCCAGAAGACCCTAAAATTTGGCATAGAACACACCAAGGCCAATTTCATATACTCTCGACAATAAACCAAGCTATTTAAAACAATTACGTTTTGCGGGTTTAGAATTTTGGGTAGATACAAATCGACCAACAACATTTCCACTAGAATTTTGACGTATTTCACCCGGTCTTGATTTATTGGAAGTACCTAAACTTATCTATTTCTGCAAAAGAATAGATATTTGGATAAACTATCGCAAATTAGTCATTCAGCCGTCCTCTATACCTTTCAACGGAAGTTTATCCGATTTTTGGATGCCTACCAGTGGTATCTTAGAATCGTTCCAAAAAATTAGATGGAAATATACAGGACAAGTTCTTTCGAAATGTAAACAAAAATAATCGATCTCATCTCTGTGAGTTAATAAACATTCTGTTTCCAAGAGCAACCGCAAACTCGAGAGAGGGGATGATTGTGGGAGGTTCCTTTTCTGTAGAATTGGTACTTTTCTTTTTACGACTGTTTGCACTTAGGCTTTATTTGGGTTCGAATTCCAACATACAGAATACTCTTTTTCTGTTCGAATACCGGTCAATGATTACATGCATACTTAACATGTGTTTGACTCAGTGGCCAGCCAACATAATTCTGAAAACAGTGTCAACTAGTTTTTTAAGAAATATTTTGAATTAAATATAGAACAGACGTGGACATAAAAAAGAGTGGCCTCCTCTTAATAAAATTCAGAGAAACGAAGCAGTGTGATAGATCTATAAATCAAAACAAAAACATACATGACTACGGAGGCCCTTAAACTGCTAGGCAAATGGTACTTTTCTTGAAATTAGCATATTCGGCAACTTCAACAATTTGTAAAGATAAGGCAACGGTGAAAGAGCGCTAAAATCATTGACAGATTTTGAAGACATAGTAACAAGGCATCGAAAGATCTTATTCTTGAGATTGATAAATTATTTGTGATCAGATTTGATAATTAGATGCAAAATCATATGCCTTTCAACGATTCAAGCTAATCCCAGAATTATTTTTGAAATATTACAGACGAGGGAAGGCTAATGGTTGCGACAATTTTTTTCGGCAACAGATGGATGGTATAAAATAATTTTAGTTGTTTATTAATGTTACATAATAGGAGCATCAGCTATGAGGAGGCAAGTTGGGATGTTTAACCAATAGGAGAAATTATAATGAATTTGGTAGAATAATAAAAAGACCTATAATAACCGAACAAATATTCGATGTGACGTAAACCGATACTTCGTGGAAAAAATGTCTCGAAGGTCTTACGTGCCAAAAGAAGTGAAGAAAAATGCAGTATTAAGCAGTTTAAGAGATGATTACCTTGTCGTTCGGATAAAATGCTGATAGGTGGCAGAAAAGCGATTATTGATTTATCTTAAAACCATATTATCTTTGATTTCTCTCTTATTAGGACCCTCTACATCTCTAGATAAAAAAGCATAGAAACAAAATTACACAACTACCTATGCACAGTTTTTGTCAATGAATTTTATTGTTCACCCCATAATTTTTATTTTTAGAACGATCCTATATTCCCAGAGGAAACTCAACTCTTAATGACCGAATTTACCGAACCAAACTCGATCGGAAAGTGAGGAGTACATATTAGATCATCACAAGTGTGTTTTGATATCGAGATTTTCTCACTAACAGTCTATAAATGAACGTATTTATGCTTCGACCCTTTTTTAATGCTGTAATGACACTTATTTGCCTATGTTTACTAATATATTTTGTCTTCACAATGCTATAACCGCTACAAAGATACACCAACTTTTGAAACATTTGAGATTAGGCCATGCTTTTTGTTAAATGAGCCTATATAAATTTGTTTTAATCAGACATCCATGCCATGAATGGTCCGAATAGTCCACATCGACCTAATTTACTCTGTTTTCATCTCCTACGTAACACCATAATGAAAGAGAGAAAACTCCAAGTCGGTAGAATTATATTTATGTAACTGTTATGAGCACTTTCAAAGCAGCTCAAAATGGCCACTTTTTATTTAAGTTGAATTTTTAAGGTTTCATGTTTTCATAAATTATTTCAGTTATGCTAATAGGGTTTACCGATCAAATTCTTGATTATTTTATTAATTTTTTTGAATTTTGACCTGAAAAATAAATTATTCTGAGTTATACGCGATAATTTGTTGTCTAATAAACAAAATTTGTTGTATTTTAACATGTTTCGACAATACCCGTCTCAGTAGGAACACGTGGTTTCATATACACTCATTTCTATCAAATTCAACAAGTCTATTTTCTATCGTGGGAGGCTGTCTTCACTATATTTTGCCGTTTTTAAAATTGATTTTCAGTTGAGTTAATCATAGGCGAGCAGAGTAGGAGGTATTGATTTAAACTGCTTTAAATGAATTAAAGTATTCTCTCTGCGAAGGCTAATACCCAACGATGCCATTTAGGATTATAAAATAATGAATATAATTTAAAATATAGTTGTTCCTCTAATTTGATTGAAATAACAAAGTGACGTATTTTGTCGGGGAACCTTACATCTAGGAGATCGAATCATTCGTTAGAATGTAACAATTTTATTTACTATTTTTGATGAGATAAAAATGCGACAGTCTTGATTCGGAAACCCGATATAAAGGGCCTAAAATATAGTTGCCTGATTATTGCTCAGTCAGTTGACCTTTATTTATTTGTTGACATGGCTGCTCATTTATAACCATCCTGATTTATTTTAGTAATCAATGATCCATTCATTTTTTTTGTAAAATTTAAAATCTCAAACGTTGTAAATATTTTAAGTGATTATCACCCATTATCTGTTCGCGTACATCAAAATCGCTTCTACCGAATCCATAATATCAAAACCCTCAATTACAATTAAGAAGTTCTGAACAATGTGTAAAATTTCGGGCAAAACCCACACTTCAAACAGCAGTAATCGGTGGATTGACTTAAAGTTACTTATAGGTAAGTACACGCTCTGATTGACCCTTACTTTATCTTGAAAAAAGTTCACTTGTAAATGGGTTGTAATCATATTCCGATTATTAAACATCGTTAAGCGAATTCGTGGAATCTAATATTGGGTTGAGGACAACAAATTTGACTCATTAAAGAAAAAAGTAAGCCAAACTGTGTGTTATTCTTAAGAAGTGGAGTTGATGAGAAAAGATTAGATTAACACTTAAGGTGTCTTGAATCTGATTTTATAATTTACGATGGTATATTAGGTATGACTAACTCAGTTTCCTTGGAATATTAAGTGGTTGTCGAAGAATAAATAAATCCAAAGAAAAATATTTGATTTTAATTTTAACATACATATATCACAAGACTAACAATATATTTACTTTTAGATAACTTAACTCGTGCTAAATTTACGAGTCATTCAGATTTATACGAAGCGTTCAAAGGAGTTTAAGACACTATCTTGACAACATGGGGTTAATATCTCTATCAGCATCTAAAAATTTTCTCTATAATTATTTTCTCAAAAGATCTTATGATCGAATTTGTCTTGAAGTTCTCTAGCTCGCATCGCACATCCATAAAAATAGGAAAAAGTTAGGTTGAAAACAAGTTTAAACTCTTCGTCACTTAAAGTGATAATTATTCCAGTAATTTATACCTTTTGGGTATTGATAAATGATCAAACATAAATTTACTTTGAATGGAATTTTAACTATGCGAAATAATGAATTAATCAAAAAGCACTTAAGATGGATCAGCTGGTATTGTTACACTCACCAATATCTCATTCAAAGTTATGATGCATTAATCTCCATGTGGCGAATTTAGCAGGTATTACTCAAACTATTGAAAAGGGGTTTCATAACTTGGCTCAGACTTGGAAAGGTAATGATTCTGGTTATATTATGCCTCAATCGCTGAATACAGGGTTTTTAATCATAAAGCGCATACATCTCATCAAATTGCATATCAGAAATATACAAACAATTTTTATATAATGACATGAACTACTATTTTATCTCATTTCAAAACAAAATTAGATGTATATCTCCCATGTGCGGTTTAGGATGAGAGGTGTGCAATTCAGGATGAAAACTCTGTATTACTCGTTATTACTGAATTCGGTTTCTAGATTCAAAATTACTTTTATATCGTTGATATAAATCATAGTCGGGTAGTGACGAACTTAATTCAATATACACGCGGTGTTCAGAGTTTTCCAAAACAAGTTTTATCACACTCTTTTTTTTATTTTAATATAATATTTGTAGTCTTAGTCATTGAAGATTATGATTTTTTGAAATTAAAATTAACGTTACCCTTTTTTCTGAGATTGAATAACAAATCTGGGTTTAACTTTGACCTGGATGTCTCTTCAATAGTGAAAGAAAATATTCGAAAAATGCGGTCTTTCTGACTTTTCGATCTCTTGGGAATCGGTGATGTAAACGATTGAGACCAAACACTGAAAATATAACCTGCAATCATTTTAAGATCAAAAAATCATTAGCCCATTTATATAAAAGTGTTTATTGAGAAATAGTCAAGCGATTTTCAAAAAAATCTCAATATTTGATGAAAAAATTCTCCTAAACAAGTTAATTTTACTCAATTTTGTTGCTCATCATATGGATTTCCGAAAACACGGATAGTTTCTGTTTGATTTTTGAGAAATCGATGTGTTTTTTTTACAAATAGCCAAAAAGCCGACAATTCTCAAGATATATAATTTCTTTGTCTTAAGTTTCGAAAAGGACGTATAAATTTATGATTTCACACCACGGAAACTCTAAAATGACGTTTCACTAGGAATATACCATGCGCTATTTCATTCCATCTTGTTCAAAAAATATATAAACATCTGTTAATAACTCAGACCCATTTATTTAAAACCAATTATTGCTATTCCCTACATGTCAGTTTCATGCATGTAAAACAAGTTTAAATTACCATTTGGAACGTAGCATTCCAAATTTTGCAAATAAATTTCTCATATCTTGTTGGGGTGAATCAACTCTCATTAAATACATGTCCATTTTTATAGAATTCAATATTCCTCTGGGTATATTCAAATAGACCCGACTCTTTTAAGAATGGAATATGCAAAAAGAATATATTGTGTAAAAATGATTTTTATCTAGCGAAAGTAATTAAAAATGATATCTTTGGAGCCTGAATGTCGCAATATAATACAAAATTCGCATACTTCATAAAATGAGCTAACATAATTTTACGTAAATTTTACTCAGAGCTGCAAAGCGGCTGAAAATGCCTGGCATTTCTTTTATTTCATCTAAAAAAGGCATATAACTTAAATAAGTTGTTTAAGTTAAGGCTGACAGTCCTAAATACGGTTACTTTTTTCTATCAACCTATACTCAAAATTAAAAAATTGCATGACCATTTATAAACATATTTCAAAGTTGATTTGATAATCTTATAGGTTCAATGCATACGCGGACATATTCAAGTTAGAGGACCGAGTAGAACTGAGTGGTCTCTCGATTTGTCATTCGGTGTGCATCGACAGTTCAGTTATGTAAGCCCGAACAGATTGAACTCAAAATTTCACAAGCATAAGATTTCTTAATCGTTTCATTTTATGAAATATTTGAAACTTACAACAGAAATTTTAAGTTTACGCCACAGCGCAATCTCAATAAGAACCTTAAAATTGATTTCATCCTGCAGAATGCCAAAATATCGAAAAAATAAATTACATTTACTACATATATTCAAATTTGATTAAGTTGTGGAAAAATCCATGTTTGACAGGATGAAGGGGAGTTTGAGATAAAAATCACGAGAATGCAAATACAGCCATAAGATATGTTTACCATTATTCAGATAAATTTTGAAAAAAACGCTTATTTCTGTGAGCTATTGCAATGTTTTGCATTCCTATTAATCGTTGTTTGCCATCTATAATGTCTGCAAATCTTTTTTCTTTCATCAAAAATTGAAAAAAACAGTTTAGCTTGAAAAAACATTAAGAGATATTTTATATGTGGAAGTTTCTCATCTAAATCCCATTTCTTTAAACATTCTAGCACGTCTAATATTTCCACTATTTTTATATTGTACCTCTGATTCTAAAATTTGGAGAGCATCTTCTTAAAACTATAGTCTACTATGTATTTAATTTCTCCTTCTCTTGTTGAATTCTTGAACTTTGAAGAATGTTCCTTGATAGGATTCAACTGACAAGAATACAGCGGAGGGTATTCTAGCCTTATATTATGAGTAGATTCTAATACTTATATTTCCCTAACTTTATGAATTCCAGCATTTCCCATAATTATCACAATTTATCTTCCCATCTATGGAAATATTCGATGAAATTTGTAAACGTGCTTCATCTAATTGCTCTATCGTCTGTGGAAAAAGAAAACAGTCAAAAATAAAATATCAGCCACGCATGAAATATTATGACCACCTTTGGCTGGTTCACTTAATGTTAGGGTCATTACATTTGTCGTGTAGATATGAGGAGCTATAAATGTAAATCGATGCCAGTCTCGTTGATGAATATCAAAGATTCTTCTGGTATACTATTGATAATTCGACACAAAATCATACCGATGATAGAAATTTAGTTCTGAATTTCGTTGAATTTATGATTTTCATTGTCTTTTAAAAGTGAATTTTTTTTTAGTGTTATACAGTTAATTGATAAACTGCATTGAATTCCTCGTCGTCAAGAACTGATTCGATAAAGTGTTGTGCATTATTTTCTTAAACACAATTGGCCATATTCTGAAGTCTACTTTCTAGAATGATGCTGATTTTTGATAATAAGTGCATTCTGTCCTTCTATCTTTCTTTCATACTATCATGCTGCAGATTCATGCATATTTTCGAGGTTTTACATCCAATATGGGACATCGTGCGTTTGAAAATGGGACACCTTCTCTGCATATGTGACTCAATTTTGTACTCTGTCCTATCGCATAAAAACTCAACATAAATATGGAACAAAGGTCAAACACAGTAACAAATGCATTTAAAAAAGGGGCGTTATTTACTTTGATAAAGTTTTATACTCCTCTTTTCTATTGCATGTTGACACATTGTTCCTTATTTTTGAGAATTAGTTTGACCAAAACTCTCAAACGCCAATGAATTTTTTGATACCAGATTTTGCATCCAACCCGGGAAACTATTTTTCCTTGTGAGCATTATTAAACTATTTTTCACATTGAAAAAGATTTTTGATGGTTGTAGACGCATTAAAGAAATTCGAAGAGACTAATAAATAGCTACTTCTATTGTTTTTGACCCCCACTATTTTTGTTTATTTTTTACTTGACACGAAAGATTTGTGTAAAAATTTGAGTCACGCACTCGTGGAAGGTGTTGCAAATTTGTACATTCGGTGGCCCATACCTTATGCAAAACTCGGTAAATCAGTAAATTGTTTTGATCCAACACCCCCGTCTTATAATATTTTTCATAATCTCAATTAGTTCTCTTGCCAAGAATATTAGACTTTCACTGAATCTAATTTTTTTGGTCTTGAATAATTTAGGGGTTTTCGATCTTCTTAATAATCCCTACAAGTAGCTTCATAAAAGTTGCCACAAATCAAAATTTATTTGTATAGACGGGATAATAGACCTCATATCAGTCAACTTTCGAAAACACAGCTCATTTCCATTTTCTCAACCCCAGCCGTAATGTAAAATGTTATAAACAATGTTTTTTTTTAATCAAAAGCCAATTTAAGATAGGGAGTTTTAATGAAAAGAAAATCCGCGAAATAAAAAAGGAATAAACGGATGATTAATAGCACATTTTATCGAAGATTAAATTTTGAGCGAATATCGCTTCAGGTACCATTCGAAAAATTACCCTTTTTTAGGTATTTCTTACAAAACTGTTCCAGGTAAGCTGATTCCTAGCACATAAGCTATTTCAGACACTGAATAACACTAATTTCTTCACCACACTATTATTCGTTCATCACGAGAAATTCAATCTTTCTTATAACGTTATGTGTTTGTCCTATATTTTTTAAATTCTCTCGTTTACAAATCTCATTTTGTGTTTTATTTAGTTACCTAAGTACCAATTGGCTTTCGGCAACATTTCATGGCTTATGATGTTTAGTTTCATGCTGAGAGCTATGCATAGTTTTTCTTTTTGAGAATCTTGAGATGGACTCAAAAACAAAGTTGATTAAACGAGGTTTGTAACCCTGCCCACACAAGTAATTTGTGAACTTTGGCAACTTTTATAAAATTGCTTGCAATCACTGTGAAGTGGCTCGAAAAACCCAGTCTTCTCTGAATTACTTGAATTTTTAATATTTCACTAAATTGTGTGCAAAGATTATAGGTGTCGTGAAAAGCCAATTAATATGAGTTGAAAGCACTGCAGTTTTTTGATCAAATCGTTAAAATGCATCATTTGTTTATTGACCTTCAATGTGCGCATCTTGAAAAAAACATCAATATTAATTTCTTTCCTTTTATACATGGATCAAAATACGAGTATTAAATAATAATGACCTCTTCTCATCGAATAAAGCTGGATTGAAAAATCAACTAAAAACTGTGAAAGATGTGGCGGATCGGTTGTACCGGTTTTTACTTCCAATATCGTTCACCATGATTTCCAATGTCGCTCACTTAACGCACGGGCATTCGTGGTTTTGAAAAACGCCTTCAAACGCGCCAAAATATAACGTTTCTTAAGATATGAAAGAGATGAGCATCCATATGGTCACATACGAAGGTAAATCTCAACGTGAAGTCTCAAAAAGGAATCATGTGCCTCAAACAATAATTTCTAACATCGTCCGTCGATTTTTGAATACCGAGTATACAATTCCCGGTAAAAAAGGTGAAATTACGAAAACAGTGTTAATGAAAAAATTAGAGCCAGGATAAATGAGCTCATGGATGAACATTCATCGAGAGCAGTTGAAGAAATGAGGGAAAATCTTGGCGTAGATGTTTCATCGGTTACAGTTTGGAAGCGGCTAAAAAAACTTGGTTTTACTTACAAAATGACAAGGCCCATATATGAAAAAAGAAATTGCGAAGAAACGAAGATGAAACGGATCGACTTTATCAGATGGTATACATCGCATTCGCCGATGTTTCGATACAAAAACATAATTTCCATTGACGAATCGCCTTTCTACCTGTACATGTCCTGTGGTAATTTCTGGGCTAGAAGAGGGCAAACTCCAAATCCAATAATAAGGCCGAGGCAAGAAAATGTAACAATGATACTCGCCTTCAACGGAACACAAATCATACATTCTGAGGCCATCTTCCCTTCTGTCAACAGTGATATATTCAAAGAGTTCTTGGCAGAAGTGAATAATATACTAGATCGGACCGAACAATATGTACTCGTGATGGAAATGTTACATTTCATCACAACATTGATATTAACAACGATATCAATTTCAATTCGACACCTACCTCCATATTCGCCCTTCCTGAACCCATGCGAGGAGGTTTTCCTTACATTAAAAGCCATGTAAGGCGAGATACTCAGCCGAATGGTAGATCAGATCTTTTTACAAGAATGAGAAAGGTTTCCCAATCTGTCCCGAAACAGTTTATATCAAGTTATTCTTCCCACAGCGAAAGCTAATTTGAGTCCAGTTTAAGAAACGAGGACATACCGAGAAACTAGTTATTCCTCTATTTTTTAAATATATTGATTACATAACGTTTTTACACAAGATCGTGAATTAAAAGCTAAAAGTTTTATAATTTTTGAGGAATGGCATTAATGGTCAATATATATTGCATGATGTCTTGAGTAGACCCTCCTAACAAATTAGCAACCGGGCATTCAAGTTAAAATTGTCAGACACTAAGAAAAATGACAAATTTGGTTCTAATAATTCAGAGTAATAAGCGAATCAATACAGTTTAAAAAACATAGCAATTATGTGACAACCCAAAACAGAAAAATATCGTCCTATTTGTCAACAAACATTGTTTTCTAAACGAGCGTTTGCGCACGCGTCAAGCGATATTAGAAATCATAATGAGCGATATTGAAGTAAAACCACGTAATAAAAAATATATAAGCCCAAACCAAATTTATATGATCGAAAACCTTAATAATTTTTTACCATATAATCCCCATTTAAAACTTTGTTTAAAATTTGGAGAAATTTTGATTAACAGCTGAAGTATCTTGTCCCAACCAAAACCGTAAATGTGAAGAGATTTTATAGTTATTTGAAATTGACCAAGAAATAAGTATTATTTAACAAATTTTTTACTGTGGTTAAAATTTGTTGGGTTTTGTGACAATATAACCATCAACCAAAAATGAACACTATACTTTTTGATCATTATTTTACTGTAAGAGAAGGCAAAAAACTCAAACGAGACCACAAACCATGGATCTCAAATTACTCTCAAAGTCAGATTTAGATGCGATTTCTTGCTGCCCTTCCTCCACCAACT
>JWZT01000019.1:235229-248534 GCA_000827895.1 Thelohanellus kitauei
GTTCAGATTTCAATTCAACAACTGTGTGCCCACGAACCTTATTTCCTAGATTCACTGACAAATTTTTTTCATAATCCCATAAATCAACTCCAGAAAACACCGTCTGCCTCAAAATACTCGAAATTTTATATCGGAATTGTGATTAAACCTGATATTTGTTGGGTCTTTAATAGGTTTCCTGAAAATAAAAATACTGGTGCCCTTTTAAGTTGGAGAAATATTAGGTATGACGTCTATGGACCTTATAATATATTTCCGTTTGATCTTTGGTTCCGTGTTCTACGAATCCTTAGGCTTGCCAATCTTTAATATGCAGGAAAAAGAGTCAATTTTGATTATAATTGTTAATAAGGGTGGTCCTAAAAGAACTTTGAGTGATTTTGTTGTCGTCATTTAACTTTCTTTAAAGTAATTTTGATCTTTATAAGAATTACATTTTCATCACTCGATTACGAAATACTTTAAAATTTAAAGTTAACCATTACAGATATGGCGCGAAAATTTTATACTTATCCCTTCTTTTAATTGTGACGGGTGTTCACGCTTAAAATATCTATTGTTTTAAGTCTTAAGATTTATTTTTACACCGTTTCCCGACAACATGGGCCTAAGAACTCATTCAGAAGGCCGATTGTTTTAAATTAAAAAAATAGACATTAGGCTTCAGAAATTATTATAATAACATTAAATGAATTAGAAATTCTGTATTTGCGATGCTTGCGAGACAAAGCGTGTAGACTCTCTGATCCATCTATTGTAACTTTGGTGCGACATTTGCCTTGGCTTTGTGGCAATAGATGACTGCAAAAAGTTGGCATAAAAAATAACCAAATTAGGGTTTGTAATCGTCTACCTGTTAGGAAAAAAATCGCTCTCATTCATTCAGCCGTGGAGAATAGGATACCAAAATACTATTTCATGATCCCTTGATTCTATGACATGATGAATATCTCTTGAATGACGGAATAGAATATTAACCATTAAAAATACGCGGGGGCGGGGTATTGGACGAATGGACGATTTTTTGTTGAATCAATCCAATTTTTTGTAAAATGGTGACAATGCTAACAAACCGGAGAATTCGCCCTTCGTTCTCATTCAATACTTCTAATATGAATAACCAACAAATCAAATTTGTGCGTTTAAAAAATGGGTTTTTACAGTTAAAATTCGACCTGACAAGTAGTATGATCATGAGGTCACGAAAGAGTTTTTTGGTACCCTATTCACCAAGGCTCAGTCCAATCGAGCTGCTTTTATTGGAAATGGAAGGTGATGATAAAACCAAATATGACTATTTATGATTCAAAAGCATCGCAATCAAGTATTGCTGCAGTATCCAGGTAAATATTGCAACAAGGCTGGACTGGATGGATTAGAGAATCTACATGCTTTGCCTCCCAATGATTACATCGAGAAAATGTTTAATTCATTTTATGTTATTAGAATAATTTATGAAGCCAAATTCCTCTTTTTTGAACTTCTTTTTTTGAATGAAAATAATCAGCCTTTTGAGTGAGCCCATAGGTACATTTAGTCGGTAAATGGTGTAGTTGTCCACACTTGTACTGGATGATGCTACAATTCACTCTCATAATAGATTGATAAAAGAAGATGAAATACAGTCATCTAATATTTAATATCTTCCACTTTATTCTCTGTTTTTGAATTCAATCTAAACTTGTTATTCGATTCGAAAAAGTCATGGTAGTTTCTAGATGGCTACTATTCAATACAAGCTCCGATATTTGGAATGCAAACATTCAATTAAACTATACTGTACAGTTGTGGGTCATGTTATTGAATGATTTGAATTTATTTAAGCATGTTTACAATCAAGGAACGAATGGCCTAATCATTTTATAAAATCGTTATGTTTCTATTATTCCACATTTTTTCTAAATATCATAAAATTGATATAAAACTATATATTTTAAACCGTCAACCACCTAACATATTCACGGATAGAGGTTTAAATTCGGTCGAAATTTTAAAATCATGAATTCTATACCTGTAACTTCGTCTATGGTTTTTGCATTTCTTCATGCTCTTAGAAATGTTCTTCGGTTCATGGGCACCAAAGGCATCTAGAGTTCTGAATTCTGGATGTTTAGGTTTTTTTACATTTGCTGTTAATTTTTTAGACTGTGTAGTTTCATGTTCTTTAAACATCTAAATTACTTAAAAGTCTTATTTCTAATAGGTTTGTCTCAAAATTTTTAAAAAAGATTTTCGGCTCGATAATTGGTTATCAAACTATATGCAGAGCAAATATTTAAGAAGAAACACAATTGATTGGATATTTCTACCGCTGGAACAGCAGGGGATGGAATAGAGGGTAGATATCTCTCAAAAATTTCAGACAATTTGGAGTGTGTAATGAGCTCAAATAGATTGAGAGCCACTGGGCTAGACCATCATTTAATTTAGTGTCATAAGTTCGAACACAATTTTTTCCATGTTATTTGCTATATTTCAAGACACTAATCTATAAAATGTTAAAAAAATATTAAAATTAAGAAAATAATGATTTTTTACTTGATTTCAGACTTACTCATTGAACACAAGGGATTAACAAATCAGTTTGTCTTGCATGAATATAATACATGCGCGTGGGGACTTAAAGGCTTTATATAATGGACTATCTTCAAACAAATGAAGCTGATCAACATAGCCAATAATATATGACCATACAATAATCATTGAAACTTTGTTTAATAACTATACGTTTTAATTAATAAAAGTATAATGTGCCAAATATATAATTGAATATCCCAGCAATCTGAATTGATATTTCATTAATTTTGAAAAATAACGACGTTGGCCAAGAAATTCATAATAATCAACCTAATATTTAATTCAAAAATTGTTGGGAGCTTTTTTTATCAAGTATCAAACCATTAATAATATTTCAACTCATTATTCTCGTAAAGATAAGGAGCAGCTACATTTTACGATCAAAGCCTAAATCTTGCAGGCTTGATGACTAATTTATGATTCAGAATTCTGAGAAATGTTCCACTCCACTCTAGCAAGAACTTTCATTGCTTAGAAAAATTCGTAGATAGACTTGACTGGATCGATGAAGATATGGTTAGTATTGAAGAAGATTCAATGCTCCGGAGAAGTTTAAGATAATCTCAAAGTTATCAAATGAAAGACGTGACTGAATTTTATCAATTTTTGAATGATGTTAACCGGACATGCACATCCAATGTTAGCTGAACGAACAAATCGATTCACTGTTTTTTACATCTTTGAAAATAATGGAAAACGACAATGTCACCTTACCGTGTTTTAAATTCAAATTTATTCATGTGAAACTTAAAATTTGGTCACCTAGCAGAGATTTCATCAACAAGACAGGCTGCTTAAGTGCTGATACAGTTATTTTTGTTTAAAAACTGATAAAACATCATTCTAAGAAATTTGGTATATAAATTTTCTTTGATTTTGTCCACGACTAGCTTCTGTTTTGTTGAAAAATTTGAAGTTAATCGTGGACTATTTCAAATTCCATATGCTTGATTTTAAGGTAAATACTGGAGTTTTTGAAAGCCTCTTTACTTCAACGATCAATAGTCTTAGACGAGTTGAGGAATTAAAACTTGTCACAGGCAATGTGAATTTTCATAACTATGTGATGGTTTCTGAGAATTCAAAATCATGTATTTAACAACCTATTCGCTATTGATTCTTCCTTCAAAGAGGTTTATTTCCTGACAAAATCTAACGTTTAAGAAATACTCAGTCATTTGGAGCTCAAGATCTAGTTTCTGGAATGAAAGAAGCAACTCAAAATATCAACTCAACATTTATAGTTTATATAATATACTCTGAGCCATTTACGAAGCCTGTAAAAATCTTGAAAGATGTCAGAAGAAATCGATCGCAAACAAAAATGTAATGTTACATCTTTAAACTATTTTAAAATGATATTTTTTCAATTTTATTAAAAAAACTGATTTAGGTTTAAAATAGGCCAATTCTAGTCCCGGAGTCTCTGTCTGGTCGAAAATATTTTGTTCACGTGGCCTGTTTCAAGTTCTATTTGATTAAATTTAATGGTAAAAATCGGGTATGATCTGAAGATTGTCGTATTACTTATGGAGAATTAAAAACTACATGGAGCAATTTGCAAGTTTAAGACAGTTATTTTGAAAAGCATAAGAACGACGTCAGAAAAAATGATAACCTTGTTTATGTTTAAGGATGGTGGACGTCTTGAAGGATTTTAACCAAAAACATAAAATCTACAATTGATTCTGTGTTTAGGATGACTGATATTTTGTTAAATTTTGAGGTTGATGGCGCGATCAAATGAATTTCAGATTGGCGGCATGTATCCAGAACAGTACTTGAAAGGACGACAGTCATGATTGTTGGATAGTTCGTTTCATTCAAAATAATGGCCTATGAAAGTTTTATCCATCGAAAAAATAACTTCATAAGACGAGAAATTATTAAGACATTCCTACTTTAATATTGATATTTTTACTGCTGATATTACACCATTCGTAGTTAAATTTCGCCATAATCCGGTCATTGCAAAATAGTGAAATTTCAACTTCCCAAATATAATATAAATGAAACTTTGAAAATATAAAAATTTAACAAAGTTTTATAGATTTCATAAGTTTGAAGGGAATTTGAAATTAGTTTTTTACCACCATATTCCCCCAACTCAATCCTATTGAGTTACTATTTTCAAAATGGTAGCAAATTAGCAAATCAATACCTTCTGCATCAAACTCGGTCGATTCACTGACCAATATACACATGGCTTCAAGTCTTATTACTTAGGAAGACTGTCAAGGATGGTACGGAGGCTCTCCGAGATTTATCAAGGTCCCTCAAAGACTTGAATTTTTAATTTTACTTAAAATTATATCTTTCCAAGTTTCCTTTGCATTTACATTTTATTTGAGAAATTTAACTCGCAATTTTCGCCATGACCTTATTATGGCCAAATTGAATGATAAATGGTGTAACTAGCCACTATTTTGAAAACAGTAACTCAATAGGATTGAGTTGTGGATGAATAAGGCGGTAAAAAAATAATTTCAAGTTCCCTCAAAACGTATTACACCTATAAAAACTTTATTAAATTTGTCTATTTTCAAAGTTTAATCAATTTATATTTTATTGGAGAAGTTGAAATTTCGCTATTTGGCAACGACCTGATTATGTCGAAATTGAAGTACAGATGGTGTAATATTTCTATCAATAAAAACCAATATGGAGTGTTTGTATTTGATATTCACATTATTTTCGATGAGAATTTTTGGTAAAAGCATACTTTAAGGCGTATGGATTCGTAAAAAACCGTACACTTTCGTACACGTGGAAAATTACCCAATATAAACATTTAAAATGTTTCTAATTTAATGATATTCAGTTTTTAACACCATAAACTAACTTATCTTCAAACCCCACAATTAATATGCATGCATATAAAAATGCAATTTAAATTCAAATTAATGCTAATTCTGTGTGGTTTTCTGATCCAGCCGCAATAAAAACATTCACTGCTGTTGATGTTTTCAGCATTTTTGAAGACTGTGAAAGTCAACCGGACTATTTACATCAAATTTCTATTGATTTGTAATGTTTAAATTGGCTAATTTTCCTCATGAGCGAACACATACGATTTTTTGCGAACCTCTGCGCCTTAAGTATTTTTACTCGTTATTGATCCAAGAAGTACAACCTGTTGATTCAACATATAAAAACCGTATAAACGATCGATCGAGTTGAAACGGAATACATAGTACTAGATAATAAACGATACAAGTTAGGAGAATATCTAGAGTTTGGAGGTATTGGTACACTCATACGATGAAGCGGTCAAGGTCTATTACGAAGCCATAGATTTAGTCAGAATCTCAAATCAAAATATGATTATATTATCTCAGGATGCAAACGGTGTACACATTGATTTTAAAAATCAGGGATAAGCAGGCATTATTGCATTATCAGAATACTCTTTATATATTTCTGAAAAATGTATTTATATTTTTACCAGATTAACATTGATAGAGCTATTCGATTTTGTTTCCAGTTTGGATATAAATGCGAAAACGACGAAAGTGCCAAAGCAAAATCTATCAAGTGTACAGCAGGACCGAAGAGTTGCGACGTCAGCATAGTAGGTTTCACTCTTGTCCCATCACCAAATTCGACCAGAGTGATTATGATGGTAATATTCGAAAATCGAAAGATAATCTCTTCAAGGTAAAAGTGAACTCGAAATAGTTGAAAATCAAGGGAACCATTAGTACAACGATAATAATCCTTTGTATTTGTTTCAATAAACTTTTGGCACTGTGTTAGAAATTCATTTATACTTGTGAACAACTTGATCGATATGACATTATGATAACATGTAACAATTCGACAGACAACATCGTCTGTCGAATCACAAGTCTAAGTACTTGAGTTGCTATCTCCAGCAATTTTTTATTCATGTTTGTTGCTTTTATATTACTTCATGATTAGGCCTTCAATGTTACTAAATTATCCTTAGCTGAAACCATTTTAGCTGAAAGAGTTAAGGTAAATATAAAGAAATAGGTTCGAGTAATTTAGGCATCATTTAGGAGGTTTGTATATAATTATTATGTTTAACATATAGTATAATGTTTGACAAACGAGTCGAGAAGTTAACGTAAAAATAAACGAGACAAATACCTCAAGCTTACGGTAATACGGAATTATAAGGATCTGATCTCTTATTTATCTAATTTCAATAGTTTCGTAAAGCAGGAATAAAACATGTTATTTTGATAGTCATCTCATAATTTGATAGACATCGTTTTTAAAGGATATATCAAGTGTCAAAGTTCTAAAATCACACTAAAATCGAAGTTTTCAGGAAGGTTTTTGTTTGTTCGAAGAACTACAATTTAATTTTATGAGAGATATGTCATATGACTACTTTTCTCCTCCTAATCCGTATGCACTTTTAAGATGAACACATCAAATACTTATATGTAACCAGAGGTTCTCAATCAAAATCATACATTATGGCTATTAATAGTTGGTAAAATGTAAGTTTTGAGATAACTCAAGAGTTTCTGGTATTATTAGAAATGAAAGGAATAAAAACTGTTCAATAAGTCTGTTTAAACATTATTCTTACTATGCATTGAAAATTATACGGGCTTTGAGTTAGCCTCAACCTATTTACATGCTTATCAGAAAAGAGATCGAAAAAAGGAAGCTTTATCTATGAGTTTTAGAATATTAAATATACATTATCTGGTTAGGTCAACAAATGATTTTTGGAATTATTTATTTACTCCATTCTCATTGATTATTATACAAAAAATTAACTCCAGTGCTTCTTATGACATAAGCAGCATCTTTATCGGTACTTTGTGAAAATTTTCATCACAAATAATTAAGACATTTCAGTTTAAAAGGTAAGAAGCCATTTTGAAAAATAACTTTACCACGATTCAAGTAATTGCCATATATCACGGAATTGGCAATATTTAGCCTTACATAGACGACAAATTCCTGACTTTTCGATCATGCCCACCTTTTAAATGGGTGCACAAAAAGGGTTTTAGATAAAATCTAAGAGGTATCGCAGGGTATTAGTAAGGTAGCATTATTTATAACTTCCAAGATATACAGGGACTTATCCACATGGTTCGCCATCCTTTTTCATATCGTTTAGATCGATATCTCCTCAATTTCTACGAGATGCATTTGGGCTCAAATGTTTATCTAAAATGACATTGTCATTTCATCAAAGTAAAATTTTGTAATTTTAATGAATTCTGAGTTTCATAAATAACAGTAGGTAATGCCGCAAATTGAAAATCGTTCCCAGATGACTGAAGCATTTACCCATGTTAACAGTCGTTTTCAATTACGATCAAGAACAATTAGAGATAGATTTGACCCAAAAAATCTGCTCTTAATTTTAGGTAAAGAATTAAAGGTTTTGTCAAATGTTTACAAAGTTTTTCATATTACTCAACGTCATATTCGCTCGACATTAAACCTCGATGACTCAAACCAAGTAGATTACATCTTATTTCGTTTTTGTGTTGTTACATTTTGGAGGTATGATCAATTCTGTATCGTTTATTGCCCCTCGCTGCAATATTAATTGAATGTTTGGTTGCTATCCATATAACCTCGTGCACAAATATCGAACTTGATTTACGAAAAGGCAGCTGTGTAATACTTTATCGAAATAAGATAAATTTCAGTCACAAATTTCTTTTCTTTTTTTAATGTGATAATTTACACTCGATTATTACCTTATTTCTTTATCAAAGCTTACAATAAAGGTTTTTTGATTGAAACAAAAAAAAGAAAGTATCAGATCAATCAATATACGTGGCGTAAATTGCATAAACAGTATATTTTAGTTTTTTTATTTTAGCATAAGAGATGCTGAAACCTGGACTTGAACGACCCTGAGCGGATTTTTGACCACCGAGTACTTACCTCGCCATTGCCTATATGGACTCTTTTTTTTTGGTTGTGCTCTTACTCATCATCCTTATACTCTCGAGTGGTTTTAAAACTGCCAATCTCCCACTGGCTTAACACTGAGTTTTTCTACTGCCCTCCAGGGTTTCTTTGGCACCAAAGCATCCCTTTGCCGAGAATAAAACTAGGTGGATTTTACATTCATTTCAACCCTGACTATCACATCAAATCAATATGGTCGATCAGTAGTTATAACTCTTTTCAAGCAGAGGATTACAAATAATTTGCTTTTATTTAAAGTTGTCAATATATACAAAACCATGGGTCAAGCCAAGCCAGGCTTTAGAAGTTTAATTTGGAGCCGGTTAGTTATTATTCGAACAGTATAAATTATTTTACGAATGAATGGAAAAATGTGGTCTAAATAAATGGAAATTATATGATTAATAATCAAAACATGAATCAAATTGCTTTATTACAGAATATATCATTTTAAATTAGACGTTTTCATCCGTTACTTCTAAAAGTTGCTTTAAAAACCCTTGGTAAACATAAAGTTAGTACTGTTTATCATTCAAAATTTAAAATGTTTTAAACGAATAAAAATCATCTAAATCATGTTTGGGAAAGCATTTAACCTTTTTGCGACAGTTTATGCAATTGACAGTGCTAGAGCTAAATTAAAAACAGAGGGTAGTACAAAAATAAAAAAAGACAGTATCAAAAAGCATAAGTTTCGACAGTCATTTAAAACGACAAAATTATTTATTCTTCTCGTATGTAACTTAATCAGAGTGAAAACCTTTTCATCAGCGATATATAGTTTTTATATTCATGAATCTCCTGGTACCTTTTAGGTAAATTCCACAACGCCTGGACATTACAGTTTTGCGATTTATTCACCACATTCGATGAGGTTAGAGGTTGATCGTCAAAATAATCGTGGGGAATTTGAGATAAATACATCAGGTAGTTGACGATAGCACCGAATATATCGTCATTTAACATTTTCTTAAACAACACAAGTAGAATCATCACGCTTTTGCCGCCGAGATCTTTGCGAGGGCCGAATATAAAATCTATAGTTTTGTAAAATCTTGAATAGTTGTTTTGATTTAGAGACACGTTTAGCATCAGGCAGATACACATCGAAACCAAGAGTAAATTATCAAGCATTCCATCTTTATTTGGTTCAGGATTCTAATACCACCTGAAAAGAACATGCATCATCAAGCATGAAAATTCATCTGAAAATATAAAATTATTCATCCCTTCAAAGTTTTCCCTCAACTCAATAAATTCAGGAAGTTGGAATCTACATTTTCTTGTTCTGTAAAGATAGGCAAGCTTACGGAGTAAAATTTCACAATCTGAATAATAGTACATGAAATAAAACATGTTGATAGTGTTGAAGTAATAGCGTTTGAGAGATATTTGGTTTTCCGCGTCTGGAGCATTTTTCGTAAAAGACACTTTATTTAGGATATCACTCAAAGCATTGTTTTAATCAAGACAATAACCATTCGTCATATAAACCTCCCGGAATGCAAAGATACCGTCTTCATGCTCTTCCCTGCCAATAGCGGTTAAATGAACGAGCTGTCTTTTCAGCAGTTGGTACTGTGGATCTTCCAGGATTCCAAAAAAATGGCGTTCTATCAAGGCGTTATAAACATAGAAGAACAAATGACGGAGATTGAAACCTACTTCCAAATCAGTTGATCGCAGTATTGACGATAAAGGTCTTAAAATATCTACCCTCTCTTGTATTGAAGGGGCCATACTGAACAACATATATTTTAGAAAAAGCTCTGGATCCAAGTGCGAAATCATTATCTGAATTGTATGAAAATCCTGCACGTACAAATAGCGAAGGCTTGATTTTCGATAGACGAACACAAGATAACGCAAATGCGGATGATGTTCGTTTGATTTTAACAAAAAATAGTCAGCAAAGGACGACAATCTGTTAACCCAGGTCGGGCGATCCACATATGCATGCTTTCGTCTCCCAAAACTTGATCCATGATATCGTGAGATAGTGTGCCTTTTAAGCAACAATCCATTAAGATATCGACGAACACCCTATGAGACAGGTTAAAGATTGAGAAATTGTCAGTTTTAAAGCTCCAATAAGTAAAATTTTTTTGTATCGTTTGATTCGCAGGTTTTTCATCTGAAACGCGTTTAATTTCCACTACGAAACGTTCCAAAAAGGACCTCAGTGTATGAGTAGCGACTTCAACGAAACAAAGAAGCCATCTTACAAGCTGGGATATAACCATAAAGAGTGCCTCAAGCAAAGAAATCAAATAATCATAGTCATTGCGGAAGTAATTGTCACTGCATATTTTGTGCGAAGGCTGCATGTCGTCAAAGTCAAAGCAAAATTGAACCATTCTCTTACCTGCCTCAGAAAGTTGCGATATAAATATGGAGGATACTTTAATGTCCTTCAAAGAAATTCGTAAGCACGAACACAACAGCATAGGCATTCCTAAAATCTTGGATAGTTCCGTTTGTTTTGTTGTGGCTGTTTTGGATAGCTTCACCACATATGCACCAGCCTCTATCCCAAGATTTTTGAGAAAATGAGGAAAAACGTCAATAATCTTACACAGAAAACCGTTTTCCACTAAGTAAACGACAGCAGACGGATAACTAACAATCTGATCTATCAAACCCAAAAAATCAAAAGTATTTTGGCAGTGATCTGACACAAAATGAGAATATATCTGACTGATATTATTTTAAAACAGAGATGCGGCGTATATTCTTCCAGTATCAGAATATTTGGCCAGTCTCAAGATGCGTATCATCATATCGTCTCGAAAATCCCTCCACAGCAAGTGCTCGTTCAGCACAAATATGTGGGCCAACGATGTTCTTTTGAAAGCCACTTCCAACAAAAGCTCACAAAGCTGAGTTTTTCCAAAACATAGCTTATTTACAAGGCCAATCAAAATCGGCGCGAGCCGCATAAAATAGAGTCGATAAACTTTTGAGATGTGACAGGTAACTGTTCGATTGACTCTTTCGCTCTTTGGCACCCAGCGGCATCAAAAAGATATCGAATACATGCGTATCCATGTTCATACATATCCCTCTCAGCTGCTTGAGCACTTTGACGACAAATGTTAAGTGTCTCGCTGAAGCATTCAATAAACTCACCGAGATCATGTATATCATCATTGAGTACAATAAGACAAGATTTCCGAGCGTTGAAATCAATCGCATGATTCAGACTCGTTATTTTCCGATTGTTGAAAATATTTGATGTGGCATTCAATCCTACTAGTCCTACATAGGCCTCTAGCATTGCTTCCATATGATTATCTAATACCGAATGATCATTGGTGCAAAGTTCTGCCAATAATTCACAACAATATTGGATTATATAACTAAATTTGTTAAGAAAAGTCTCTGGGAGAACTTCGGATCCATACGTTTTAAAATGTTTTGAACAAGTAGCATGACATTCGGAAGTGTTTAGACTCCCACAGCCACAAGACATTTCGATGTTTGTTGATTCGCACGGTATGTATTGATGATTCAAGTTTCCAGAATGTAGGAAACAATCGTAGCATATAAAAAGCTCCTCTTGTGAATCCATATCCTCACACAAATAGAAGGGATCGCCCTCAAGATTAACGTTTGTACACCTTTCTACATTGCCTTCATCCGAATTAAACCATTCCATGATATCAAGACCGAACCCCTCGAAAACAAATTGCTCCAAGGAATCTCCAACTATTTTTTGCAACCTGGCTTCAGAGTAAATTTGGTTAATATTCTTTCCCTTATCGTTTGAGGTGATCACCAGCCCGTATATGATGATTTTATCGATTCTTCTCTTTATTTCCTCCATTCCCAGTCAGTCTGTCACGTTAGACTGTGGAACCGGCCGCAAAAAACACCCCAGCACGCCTATGTTACTCCTGGGATTTATCGACCATATTCCATCGTTAATGCTGAAACTCTCTTTTTTGATGGTTTGAGGAGGATTTTCTTTTAATTTACCATTAACGACCTTAGAAAAACAGTTGCGTGATAACGGCCATTTTTTATGAAGCATGCGCATAATTTGTAGAGTTTTGGATGATGTTGTTTTGATGTATTTTATTCTGAGTGACTCGAATCCGTTTAATTCTTAATTGTTATAAATTTTTAACATGCCAGAGGATGTGCTTTCTTGGCATGGACGAAATAGCACACGTACTGATATAATTAGTAACCACAAAAAATTGAATAGGCTCTCATATTTCGCGAATATATAATATCTGATAAAGAAACCCCCTCACAATTTTCACACACTCACGCCATCATGGAAAACGTGATCCCTTTTTCAAAAAAGTTCTAAACGCTTTTTCATCATGAAGATAGAACTTTTAGGAATATCGGAAAAATTCGATCTAGCGTAGAATGCTGCCCCCTTAATACTTTAATCGAATCGCATTAATCACTAGTCTTAATCACTAAATTTAATAACCACATCGATTAGATAATAAACATAAAATAATCTCACTACGTTTTATAACTACATAATTTCAAATAAAAAACAACGGCTTGAAATTGACAAAAACTAGCCGATTTCTGTCGTTTTAGAGGTTAAGGATTGTAGCATGTGATAGCCGAAGTGCGATGAAAAAATGGCCGAAAAATTGAAATGTATTCTGAAGGTGGAACTTTGAATTCACGCAATAAAAATTAAATATTAAGATAGGGAAAATTTTCCGATATATTAAATTCAAAAAAAGGAACATGCACAACATTGCTATTTTCTCGAACTTTTGGGTAAGGTTATTTAAAATGTGGTAACACGACAATACATAGAATCAAATACATAGAACGACA
>JWZT01000019.1:251607-267318 GCA_000827895.1 Thelohanellus kitauei
CAATACACATTAGAGGTATAGTGAAGAAAAAAATTCCGCGCAAATAGTCTCCGCGCAAATAGGCCCTACCCGTATCTGATACATAGGATATAATTAAGTTTTTAGAAATCGAACATAACCTGAGTTTTATGTTTAATATCGAAACAATAAGAAATTATTTTTGTTCAAAATATATTTCTAATTATTATTTAAAAAATAAAGTTTAATATTTATCAATTGAATTATTTACTTTTCAGTATACCCTAATCACAATATTCATGCAGTATGTTTATGTACAATTATAAATGTTAAGTAGTGTGCACAATAATTTAAAGTAAATTTATCAAATTTTGTTTTGACAACATGTTCAACCAAGTAATAATCAGTGCGAAGGTTTATCTTGTTTCTGTTTCACCAGATCTGCAATTATTGGGATTGTTTTGGCAAGTGCACATCGAAGGCCATCTTCTGCGTCAAGTCTACTCCTATATTTAGACTTGATAAATAAAAGGCGGGAAAACCCAGTTTCGCAAAGATATGCTTTTGGAAATAGAAGAAGAAGGCCTAAAATCGTCTAACGCATAACAGGGTATGACTGCAAACACCTGATTCAGAATTGTGAAATTGACATTGAGGAGAAATCCGTTTTGGCAAAATCGTTATTAGTGAGTTCATTAAACTCTTCCTGTGATTTCTCGGGGACATCTTCAACTTTGATAGTAATTGAGCTTCATGCTAGTGCAAAAGGGATGTGAGGAAGATTTGGAAAATATAATGATATTTCGTCATTAATCATGTAAAAATGTTCTTTCTCAGTCATTATTATTATATTTGTTTGATAAGGTTGAAATTCATTTTCCTCATAGAATCCATATAATGTTGGCAACATGTAAGTTTTATTATGTCAATATTTTTGCCAAAGCTAAAGTTTCATTTTGAAGGATTTAATCTTTTCTTATAAGTCGAGGTATGTTGCCCCTGGTCGTCCCATTGATAAATTTAAGTCATTCAATATGTCAAATATATCAACCAGATAAGCTATTTTATTTTAATCACATTCTTCGCAATAAAGTTCTTCAAACTGTGGTTTTGTTCTCTGATTAATAAATATTTTAAGTTCTTCACCAAGATCAAATAAATGTTTTAGAACTTTTCCTCTTGATAACCATCTCACTTTTGTGTAAAAAGCAGAACATCGTTATTTGCATTAATCTGGTTAAAAATTTTTGCAAACAGTCGACTATCTAAAGAATTTGAAATCACAAAATTAACAGAATTAATCGCATTTATCATGACGTTTTGTAATTCATATGGAAATGTTTTCATTGCTAATATTTGTGTATGAATTAAACAATGAGTTTCAATGGTTTTCAGATATTCATTCTGTACCAAAATTTGAAATCCAGGCCGACATACAGGCATACTTGGACCAATTATCTGTAAACACACCACAAATATTTTCCCACAAAATATTATGGATTTCCAAAAATGAACAAACAATTATACAAACATATAACATGACGTAGTACTTGTTTCAGGGAGTATACAGAAGAAAAACTCGTCTTTATAATCACTATCATGTATATAATTAGTATAAACCAATAATGTTGAGCAATTTTCAACGTTGGTTGATTCATCAAGCTGAGTACTTAATATTGGAATTGGAGAAGATTTCATTTTAAGGATTATCTGATCGAGAATATCTGCAGCATGTCAGCTATTCTTGTGTGTAATGTTTGGTTGAATATATAAATGCCATTTAAATGATTAACATATTCATCTCCAATAATAACTCAAAAATTTTCTTTCGCTGCCGACAACAGTAACTCCTAAGCTACTGTGCGAGGTTTAATAGCTCTCGCGATTCTGAGCTTCACCAAATAAGATGCATCAACTTCAGCTAGGTTTGGATGATTGTAAGTGCCACAAACGTCAAGACTGGTTTTCCTGACTCCATCAGCTTTCAATCTAAAATAATTTGTGTCCTTGTTCAAAAAGTTCGGGTGCATAGCAAAATGACATTGCCTTTTTGCTTTGCATCATAGGTTCAACTGATAGAACTTCGCCACAAATAACGCATTTGAGTTATTCAATTCCAGATGTAACTATTAAAGTAAATCCGAGGTATAAAGAAACTTCATTATACTTTCGTTTGTTAACGATCGTTGGTTTCATATTATTGTCATATGTTATTATTGATATATTCACCAATAGAACTATTTAAATATAGTCTGCAGAGAACCTGTGAGCAGTTTAACTGAATCACAACAGTTCCATATGTAAATATAACCTGAAATAACACGAACTTTAAATATTTAAAAATCACTTTAATCACTAAGTTTCAAAGCAGAAAAATTTAATTTATTCAATAAAACATAAAGATATTAAAAATTAAAAACATATATACATTATGATGTCTGAGATGAATTTCAAACACTCGAAGAGATTTATATAAATATAGGAGAGCATTTCGTACCCATTCTTCACAATCTCAGATTAAATATAGCTTCAAGACATGTTTATGTTCGTTAATAAATTTACCTAGCTTGGAGAATATTTTTTGATAGTTTTCTTCTACTTTTAGAGTAAGGCACTTGGATTGATTTATGGTGAGTAAGGCGATACAAATATAATTCCAAGTTCCCGTTCTAGAGTTAAAATTTATACAAATTATAATGATTCAAAATATTTTCAAGATTTAATGAATATTTACCTAATAGGCGAAATTGATTTTAGATGCTTTAAAATGCACAGATTTAAGAGGGATTGAATTTAAAAAAGTTGTTAAAATATGGTATATTATTTTTAAAATGGCAGGCTTTTAAGTTGTGTGAGAGATTTCTGAATTTCATCAAATAACCAAAATTTATTGTATTTATTATTCTACAATTGAGTAAAGTTATGAAACGCCAAAATGTTTAGTAGGATGTAGTATTAATGGCAAAATATATTTATTCTGAAACAACTAAAATGTTTGAAAACAAAATGATTTAGTTGCCTACGAATTCCATATTCCAAATACAATTAAAAAAAATATTCTAAAAACCAACAGAAAAATTAGTTTAATTATAAGTTTTAAACGTTTGAATAGACAATAGTAACATTTTAAATATTCTTTGGTGATCCCCTACCCCAAATTGTCATTCGACCCCAGGTCGAGAACCCCTGTATCAGACGATAAAGCTGGTAGTTGGGTCGGTTCACATACTTTTCGTCTATTTGATTTAATGTGATAAAATATTTAACTTTACAAGGTTTTCATCCTAAACCTCGCATTAGAAAATTGTCACATACAGTCGTTTGACGGTTTAACTGTTGACTTTTCCCGATAAATGTGGATTCCTTTTTTAAAAATCTTGGAACACCATGTAAACTTTTTGGACAAAAGGAACCTATTTTTGGCGGCTCATCATCATTGGCTTGTTTCAAACGCCTGCGCAAAGTATAAACTCTATATTGGTTATTCCCATATATTTAATGATTCTAATTTGGTATATTTTTAAACCGAGTGTTTTTTGCAGTTGAAACGTTGACTAACCCAAGAAATGTGAACACCGTTTTTTGATGAACATCAAATTAATTTTTACATCAAAAGTCATAATTTTGGTAGATAAAAATTATATGCCTATTTAAACAAACCCCGACAAACATTTGACATAATTTTGAGTTAAGTTTATTTCACTATTTAAATGTTGATGTTTCTATTGGTTGTTGACTTTTACACTCACTTGTTGCATGATAAAAATGAATTCCGAAAATGATTCAAACATTACAGAAAGTAATTTTGAGGCAATCCAAAGAATAACCAACGTATTTTTTGATTCTCATCGGAAGAAAATAATTGTGATGAATCGCAAAAATCTTAAATAGTATAAAATAAAATAATAAATGCAGTTACTGGTTATATTTCCTGCTTCTCGTAATTTTGTTTGGCAAATAAACGCCGTGAATACTATACAATTAGAACTAAGGCAAACAAATGCTCAAATTTAAAATGAAGATACAACTTTTAAACAGGTTTGGGGCCTCCAAAACATGAGGCAATTCATCTGGAAAGGATATAGTTCATAGGTACTTTAATACGCTAAAATTATCTTGCTTTACATCCATTTAATTATTTGGTTTATTTTTATGAAGAAATACACACATAGGTGGGAAAGTCAATTTTATTAATGTTAACAACCCTTCAGAAACATCAAAATTTTAATCGTGAATAAAACATAGCTCATCAAAGTAGTTAAAATGTTGGCACGGTCGTTTTTAAATAGGCTTACTATTTTTAGCCCCCCCAAATTATGTTACTTTTGATTAAAAATTTATCCAATATTCCTATGCTGTTCGAAAAAGGCATCCACGCTTCTGGGGTAGTCAACATTTACACCGCCAGAAAACTGTGTTCCAAAATATACTAATCAGTATCCTGAAATAAATGGAATAAATCAAATAATTGTTATACTTTTCGCATGAGTGTTTAAGTAGGCCTGACTATTACCCGCCAAAAAAGATGTGCCCTTTTTTCAAAAAGTTTATACGAGGTTCCAGATTTGTTAAAAAGTTGAATGCGCATTTCTCTGGAAAAGTCAAAGTTTAAACTGTAAATTGACTGTATATGTCAATTTCTCATGTGAGATTTACGATGNGGATTCCTTTTTTAAAAATCTTGGAACACCATGTAAACTTTTTGGACAAAAGGAACCTATTTTTGGCGGCTCATCATCATTGGCTTGTTTCAAACGCCTGCGCAAAGTATAAACTCTATATTGGTTATTCCCATATATTTAATGATTCTAATTTGGTATATTTTTAAACCGAGTGTTTTTTGCAGTTGAAACGTTGACTAACCCAAGAAATGTGAACACCGTTTTTTGATGAACATCAAATTAATTTTTACATCAAAAGTCATAATTTTGGTAGATAAAAATTATATGCCTATTTAAACAAACCCCGACAAACATTTGACATAATTTTGAGTTAAGTTTATTTCACTATTTAAATGTTGATGTTTCTATTGGTTGTTGACTTTTACACTCACTTGTTGCATGATAAAAATGAATTCCGAAAATGATTCAAACATTACAGAAAGTAATTTTGAGGCAATCCAAAGAATAACCAACGTATTTTTTGATTCTCATCGGAAGAAAATAATTGTGATGAATCGCAAAAATCTTAAATAGTATAAAATAAAATAATAAATGCAGTTACTGGTTATATTTCCTGCTTCTCGTAATTTTGTTTGGCAAATAAACGCCGTGAATACTATACAATTAGAACTAAGGCAAACAAATGCTCAAATTTAAAATGAAGATACAACTTTTAAACAGGTTTGGGGCCTCCAAAACATGAGGCAATTCATCTGGAAAGGATATAGTTCATAGGTACTTTAATACGCTAAAATTATCTTGCTTTACATCCATTTAATTATTTGGTTTATTTTTATGAAGAAATACACACATAGGTGGGAAAGTCAATTTTATTAATGTTAACAACCCTTCAGAAACATCAAAATTTTAATCGTGAATAAAACATAGCTCATCAAAGTAGTTAAAATGTTGGCACGGTCGTTTTTAAATAGGCTTACTATTTTTAGCCCCCCCAAATTATGTTACTTTTGATTAAAAATTTATCCAATATTCCTATGCTGTTCGAAAAAGGCATCCACGCTTCTGGGGTAGTCAACATTTACACCGCCAGAAAACTGTGTTCCAAAATATACTAATCAGTATCCTGAAATAAATGGAATAAATCAAATAATTGTTATACTTTTCGCATGAGTGTTTAAGTAGGCCTGACTATTACCCGCCAAAAAAGATGTGCCCTTTTTTCAAAAAGTTTATACGAGGTTCCAGATTTGTTAAAAAGTTGAATGCGCATTTCTCTGGAAAAGTCAAAGTTTAAACTGTAAATTGACTGTATATGTCAATTTCTCATGTGAGATTTACGATGAAAACTCCTTAAGGTTAAATATTTTATTACATTAACTCAAATAGTTGAATAGTAAGAGGAAAATAACAGTATCATCACGATTAATCATATCTAATCTAATCTTGTGCATGTCAGGTGTCATGTTCGGATCATAGCCACAAAATGAATCACTGAAATAATCCTTTTTTAAGCTCGCAAATATTAAACACTTTAAAAATTGAAAAATACTTTAATTTGATAAAAACTATCAATTGCAAAAAGGAATACTTCAAAATGAAGTTTAGCTTAGATTTTGAGTTTTGATGACTGCCAAATACGAATAAAGAAAAGAAATTGAAATCGTTGAGTCAAAAATGGAAAGTTACAGATGCTCCTCTGTTGGGGAAATTTGGATCTTGGTTGTATGATAAAAACCTTAGAAATTAAGGCGTTTTATTCAAAGGTTCCGGATAAGAGCCTGAAAATTGGTTCCAGTTGTTCCTACGTTTGTACTGTGTTGTTCTGCAATTATCACGAGTTCTGTCAAAAGTCTTTCCCACCTTTAATTGGTTGAATTAACACCTTACAGTTAATCAATCCTAAACATAATAGAACAAATCTCTGGCGCTGACACAAAAACATTTCGAGGAGCGTTGAATGCGTTAAAAATGACAATTTCACCTATGATTAAAGGGAATTATTGTGACGAAGTACACAATCATTGTTGAGAATCACTATGGGATTTTTTGATTAAATATTGTGGCTTCAACTACAACCAAGCTACTTTCCGAGTGTTTTTTATTTAACAAAAAACGTGTAATATTTATTGATGCGTAAATTTTATATTTTATAACATGATTTTAGTGCAATTTTATGTTAATGATTTAGAATATCTTCTGTATGTTGAGTATATCCACAAAATTAGTAAAGCGTGATGGGATTATTTATAACGATTTAACATGAGCCGTTGTTCTAACTGTATAATTAACGTTCATGAGTTATTGAGGCTTGAATATGGTTGGTCTGTCGGAGTTGAAACTTTAACACTGTAGGATAACTTACTTTTCTAAACCAGTGGGTTAATTTTGAATAAGCATTTGGGAAGTTAGTATGTTACAGTTTTGATTATTCTTCAAAAGTTAGTAGAAGAGCGCCGGAATCAAGCAGAATACGAAAGGTTTATACTAATACAATAGTCTGCTTTTTACATTCGTTCATCGGTTCTTGAATATTCTGAAGATCATCTCTAGAATTTTCGGTTCCCTTCGATAAAAATATTCGATAACACTCTCGAGAAAATAGCTCTGTATTATTGTTAAAATAGATGGAATGAGAAAAATAGGAATGACAATATAAATCTGGTTAAAGGTCCGTGTGTACCATTTTTAATGTAATCTACTCCTGAAAGAAACATTTCCTTTAAGAAATTAGTGGTCGTTCTCCTAATACCTTTATCCATTAAATCAGAACAAATTTTCAACTAGAGTAACTGTTTGTTTCAGGAGATATTCAAATACGAATTTTATTAATATTATTTGACTTATAGAGATTTTTAGCATTTGTCGATAATGATAAATACCCAGGGCTGCACAACTACACTCGGGATAACCTGAACTGCATAAAACAATAAAAATCACCATATTAGTTAACAGATGCTCTTGACGAAAATGTATTGATAACCTGTTAGGTTATCAATGAGTTCCACTGGTTATTTTAAATGGCGGCTGATATATCTAGGAGATCCTCTGATTGGGTTTATTTATCTCGTATACCGTGATTATTGCCTTTATTATATCTTTTGTTTATGTAATTTAATTAATGTGATAAGTTTCATTCTTAATGTAGCTATATTTTATGACGGGGATGTTCATTTTTAATGCAGTGGATACTTCTGTATTTTTTATTTACAGGGTTTTATTTCACTTTGGTTTTTGTTCAATTCAATTTTGAGGACTAAAAATGTGAGAAAAATATAATGGATAAGCGAACAAAAATAATTATTCTGGACCAATTTTTTGAATTTTGTTAATTAAGAAGCTTCTCATATATGGTTTCACTTGCCTATAGTAGCCATTTCAATCTTATCATGTTATAGTTTCGTGCCCATCCATCATGCAGTTGTATAACTGACTCATTTTCCGGTCTACAACTCTTTACATAGCACTTCCATTTTGAAAACATCTCTACTGGGTTTTAAAGGTTGAGTAGGGTTATAATTAAAATATTTCATGGCCTTTGATGTCAAAAATATCCAAGATTGTGGCCAACTTGTGGAATCTTACATTGCTCCAGATGACAACACACCGAGTATTTGTTGTATTGCTTTTCTCGATATGTCCAAAAAGCTTCCAATATACCCAAAAACCTTTATACGTTATACGGCTGGTTGTTTACTTCACTGTACACTACGCCGTATCTGTTCATGCCGCTACAAACAAATATTTTTTAGACCGGAGTTTTGGTACTCTAAGGACCGGTGTAGTGTTTATTGGCTATCAAACATTTTGTCGATTGCATGAAATTATGACAACTATGTGATGGCTATTATCGCCACACGCAAACCTGTTTTGGAAGATTCATAGATAACGACATAATAGAAAATTTATAAGTATTGACTTTTGTCGATTTTATTTTTTTCTGAAATTTTATGTGCTTAAAATTGAACTTAAAACCCTGTATCGTCATTCATTCTAATTTTGTGATGATTATTATAGGATTTTTATTCCATTAACACCCTGTTTCAACTAAGTAAGATTCTCTCCAGTTTTTTCGTATATGTCAAAACATCATTCTTTCATTTAACTAGCTATGTGCGTATTAAATTGGACACCCTCCTCGCCCAATGCTCTTTACAAGTTTAGTCTCTCTATAAAATATATAATTCAACTTAAATTTCTAAACGAATCAGAATTCCAGACGATTTTAACTAGGACAAACAAGTGTAACATTACAAAAATCATTAGCATACTCAAGATATAACGAATATTTGTAACTATAATTCAGATTTCTATGCAATGCGATGGTCATCCATAACTTCCCACTCCGTATCACATATGTATTTTTTCACAGATATATGCGTACCCTAATTAAAAATTGGTCGAAATATGAAATTGATGCCCCTAATGCTCAAGGTTAAATGTTTTTAGTAGATATTTCTGAAAGCGACGTGGCTTACCGTTTGAAGCATTAAATGATTTAGAGGATGAAAAAGTTTTGTTCTTACGTAGAAATATGCGAATATGATGATTTCAAGTTTCTCAGCCTATTCACTTAACTATTATTCTGGTATCCACCATTTTCTCTTTTTTGAAAGAGAATTTTGATCTCAATATTCTATAAGCTATTGGTGGAACATCACCAGAAAGTGTGGTACAGTTAATGATTCATCGATTCAATTTTTCAGATAAAGATATACTTTATACCTCCTTGTTTCTGATATTTACCCTCCTATAGTAGATCATCATTACCTGATAGGTGTATAATGTGACCACTCAGAGTTTGAAATTGCGATAAAACCGTTTGACCATGCTGTTATCCTGTGGATCGTAGTCAGGCATTTTAATGTTATGTATCCACAAGTTGAGATTGAGCTGAAAATTGGCAACTCGAAATACGGTCACTAATCTGAAGACATTGTGGCCATTGTTAGTAACACGAAAACCAGGTAGTATTGAAAGCTTATTCATAATCTGTGAGGTGTATATGAGTGAGAAATACTCCAAGCAGTTCATAATATAGGTGTAGATTTTGGTATATGGAGTAGTATTTTTTGTACTTAACTTGTTACTCACGAGTGGTATCGGCGATATAAGTGATAGATTTTACGTTTTAGTAGACCACCTAGGAAGCCTTAATCGCTGTTGTATTTTTATTACATTTTTGGAATTATGCCGGAAGAAATGAAGTACCAACCATATTGAACAGTAATTGTTGAAAATCGAGGGCAGGATATTCTGATAATGTATGGAGATTAAGGTTGTGAAATAAAGTGCATGATAATACGTAGATTAATTTTGCTTGAAACAGATGGAATACGAGAAAATCCTTTAAATACGTTAATATAATGGACTTATTACATCTGACTTTATAAGAAAAGACCAAATTATCCCTGAAAAAATACTTTTAGGCCTTTTGTCAAATTTTGAATTTGACGTTTTCTTTTTATCTCTACAAGGACATAATTTAAATTAACAAAATATTTGAAAAGGAGTATCCTGTCATTATTTCTAGATATGTTAGAAGAGATTTTAAAAATCAAAATTTGACGATGTGTAGTCCATGAACGATAATTCAAACCAACGAAACTGCAATTTTCCGAGCCAAGTAAAACAGATATATGAATTACCTACCATCGTATGTCATAATTTAGTAAGATATAAACGGCATGTACTAGGAATATACGACGTCACGTCCCAAATAATTTTCTAGTCTAAAACTTAGATTGATGTTATAATCTGCGTTAATAATCGAAAACCCTTCGCTCTAGCAAAATTAAAACTTAGTTATTATGTATTATTAACTATTTTAGAAAGATTTCTGCAGAATAAATAATTTAAACAGATGGGGTTGCCTCCAGTAAGGGTGGCTTTTCTTGTTAAATTAAGTTTAGCCACATTAGCTTTCGATCCAAATATGTCAATCATCGTTATTTTTCATTGTGATTTTTGAAATATATATAAATAACAAGACTACATTAACTGGCGTACATAAGAAAAATATTTTTGCCATATTGGGTTTATGTTAAGAAATCATTCAAACAGGTAGGGAAGACCAGGAGAGATTCACTTCAATCAAATATATATAATCAACTTTAAAATTATTTTAGGACAAAAAATTGAAGGGAGTATCAGAAAATTACCACAAGAAGCTTTTAATAATATTTTCCCCAAAATGTCATAATTCTCGATCCTTGACTAGAATTATGATGTTATTTTAGAATAATTTTATGTTTTTTCATCACATATTATCTGTATTTTTGCATTAACCTCAAATGGCAATCCGATAATTGACGATAAAAGATCCAATTAGTTAAAATATAAAACTGGAAAGAGATATACAGTTAGGTAATTTTGACAACAGGTAACTTAAAAAATAAAATTGAATAAACACGATTATAGTTTCTCTGTCAGCCTTTCTATAAAAGTTTGAGAAAAATGTATAGTTGAGTATTTTCAACTTAGGTAAATATTTCAACCATTTTTAGTCACCTAAATAACGAACATTTATGTCAAATTTAGTAGACGCTCATTATTTATCTCCTTGATATACAGTTAAAATATTTTCAGATTGATACCACACGGTTGAAGGCAATCATTCATTTTTCACGGAGACATAAATGTTATGAAAATTAAAGTAAAACTGATTTGTGCCATGATACTGTTAACGGCTGTTATTCTGTCCAGAAAGATCGAAATTCATTCCTAATTTATAATTTAGTAATTGCACGAACAGCCCTAAATTGAAGCTAAACCATTTCAACAACAATCACTAAAAGAAGGTGTTAACAGAGAGAAATGTAAATACAGTAATAAATATGTTCATCTGTAATTTTTATCGCTCAGGAAATTTAGAATACGAACTAGGTAGTGCTCCCTATCCCACAATTAACTATATTTCAAAATGTATATTCCTGTCAAAATTCATGTTATATAGGTCAGGACATTTTTATAAGTAAACGAGTCATGGCCATTATACACTATTTAAGGATCAAACGAGATCTAAGAATTATTTCACATATCAAAAACGTCTCGAAAAAAGTTGTGACAATAAGTCAAATGAAACGAAGGTTAAAACGGCAGATTTATCAAAAAATTACATAAATGATCGTATTTGAACAATCCAAAATATATTTATTCGGTTTTAAATATTAACATCACAATAATTCACATTTCTTAACCAAGACTATTTATTGGAAGGAACAATCCAACCATTAGAATATGCATAGATAGAGGTAAAACATCAAGATTATCCATAAACAATACATTGATGATATAAAAAATGCAAAAGCGAAAATACGATTCAACAAACAATTGATTCATACGAACCAAAATCTGTTGATATTGAAGTAGGTGAAAAAACTATGAGAACTCAATCGTTCCCATGGATGAGAGAACTATTCAAAGTTTCCTTAAAAATAAAAACTATCGATGTGATCCGATTAATATTTTGAATGCTAAAAGGGCTGACAAAGCCTAAAGGAATCTTGTTGGATGTTGAAGAAAATTAGGATATTGACTTCGCAATTTATACTGATCATATTATGTAAATATGCTGCATAAAATAAAGATTTTATCGAGATGGACTGGTTTTTTCAGTTCATTAAAAAGCGTAATCGCTAGAATGATATGTTAAAGAGGATTAAGAAACAGGCTTAAAATTATAATGAAACAAAATTTTATTTAAATGATTAGTTGACAGATAATAAATGGTCGAATGATTAATACACAGCTATTGATGATAACATTCGTATTTTTGAGTTTTGAGTGAGGATATAAACAAACATAACAGAAAATAAACACTATAATTCGAGGATCTAAATGATGTAGAATTTCTCAGAGCCTAAGCTATAATAGAGGAGTTTTGCCACATTTTTAATATATCTGTTAAAAGAAGAAGACGTTTGGGGTAGGTGTTTTCAAATTGCTCATAGATTAAATTACCATGTTTGCTTGTTTATTAATCCCAAATAAAAACGGGTACATCACCAATGAGCCAATATTTACAGATTATCTCCTTGCCTCTTCAAGATGTTTTGTGGTTTATTATGGTGTATGAAATTTGAAACTGATTCAGAAGTTGAAGAGGGTGATTGGGAATATTTACCGTATTTCAGTGATATAATAGATCGGCGGATCGAGTTGAATATGAATACACCAAACTTATAGAAACAGCTGATATGTTAATAAGAACCAAAATGTTTGAAAGTATCAATTTCATCATATGAAGAAGCAGGACTTGCTTATTTTAAAGCTGCTGATTTCGCGGCTACATATAAAAAGGAATATACTGAGATCATCGACAATTTTGAAAGATCCGCCCGATGCTTTCTTAAGATAAAGAATATTCGAGCCTTTTCGTGCATAGATAATATTATTGCGATTTATCAGAACAACGTAATGATGATATTATGAACAGGGAAATATCAAGAAAGCCATTGAGCGCTGTGTGGTGTATGGGTATAAATGCGAAATCAACTTTACGGATGGGAAGAAAAGTTCAGAACTTTATCATAAAGCCGATGAATTGAGACTTAAGCACAACATAGCTCATACTTGTTCCAGGACTAAATTTGATTTAAGGCTGTATGAACACAATATCAACAAAAAACATGAATATCTACCAAAGGTAAATTGAGTTAGATATAGATTATCACAAAAGAACAACCTGGCAAGACGACTGAATGCGATTATACTTGTAGGGTTTGAAAAATAAATTTTAGCTCTTTGTCGATATTGTGTATATGCCTTTCAAGAAAACAATAAATACACATTTGGCAAAACAGCATCAATCATAGATGAATGAAATAGATCATACAAAAACAATTTACTTACATGATTGAATAATGATTTTGGACTGATGTAATTTTAAATGTATAAATTTAATTCTTTTTCGCCTCTAGGGATCATCTTACACTATTTCTCGACAAATGTACTACACGGCTCACTTAAAAGGCCCATTTTTCATGCCCGATCACTATAGTTACATTAAACGCTCAATAAGGGTTAATATGAATTGCGATTTTTCAACAAACAAATGAATCAAAAAAATGCATCGGATTTCAAATCTTATATTTATAAATTAAACATAATTTCTAAATAACGTTTGGAAAGTACAGTGTGTTATTTTCTGATTGATACAATTCAATCATGTTGCATATTTACCTCGATGCTGTGCCAATAGTAGATATCAAAAAGTTTGGCATCATAAATAGCCATAATAAACTTTGTTATTGTCTTCCATTCCTGAATAAGAAGCTTGATTCGATTAGCCCGTGTACGAAAATGATGCAAAAACTATTTTGTGACCCCTTATTCTATTACATTGCCAATCTCTCTTGAATGATGGAATCAAACATTGAACATTACAAATACCTGAGGGTTATTTAATGAATTAACACTTTGTTGAATCGATCCAATTTATTGTATAATTGTGAAACCTCTCACATACTAAAGAATCGTTCTCTTCGTTCTCATCCACTTGGCATCCAATAGTTATAATTTGCTCAAACAGGAAATCAAATGATTTTGTAGTCAAAAAATGTGTTTTCACCGCTCATTTTGTTTCTTACACGTAATAGAAGAAGTAAATCACAAAATAATATTTTGACAGCCTATTCGCCACTGTTTGATTCAATAGTGGTTCTTTTTATCGAATTTGAAGACAAAAATAAAGTCTAATATGTCTCTTCCCGACTCCAAACTTTTTGAAATACACTATTGCTGCAGGATCAAGGCAAATATAGAGTAAAATGGCACTTGATGGATCTGAGAATTAACAAGCTATGCTTCACGAGCCTGGTTATTGAGATAACATTATTTGTTATACGTTGTTAAAAATATTTTTGAAACCTATTGCCTCTTTTATTCATTGAAAAAATAGTCATTTGCTTGAGCTCTACGATAAACTTGGTTGAGTAATGGTGGTACTACGAAAATATCGAGAAAATACTTTACAAATATACAATGAAAAAGGGATCTTCTCATTTGTCTGAAACGGAAATAAAAAGAATTTAAATGGATAATATTCTAAATTTGACAAACACATTCATTAAAATCATCCAAGAAATGAAATGAGGAAAAAATATTTTAATATTGATTTATCGAAAAATAGAATTTCACTGAACTAGATGGATTAACAAACATGAGGCAAAACCAGTATCATGTCTCTTAAACGCTGTGTACAAAATTTTAAAATACTCTACAAATTTATTTATGAACATATATGAGATTTATAAAGTTCCAATAATGCGATAATTCTAATATTTACTCACCTGCTTTGATTATCATGGAATAGAAAAAGTTTAATTGAAAATTTATTTGAATTCACTTCTATATAACGATGAATCTGCGATGCCCGGATGTAAGAAAATAAAAAATATTGTTAGCAGATAAATTTTTATATGAATATTCGTTTCGACTTTCCCTAATTATACATTTGAATTATCTGATTGATTTTTGAAGAACTTTTAATGAATAAATTTAAAAATCTACTTGAGAAACTTTTTTATTCGATCACGTAGAGCATAAAAAGGGGAGATCTGCGTTTATATGCACTATCTATCTGTAAAAAATACCATGAGCAGGCAGTATTTATTTCAACCAATTTTAGCTGTGTGGAATAACAATGAATTTCTGATACTTTATTCCTAAGAAGTATAAATTATCAAATGTAAGATACAAGGCTATTCAAAATCTGTTCTCACGTTAAATTCTTTTAGTTATTTGACTTTAAGTTAATACTTTTAATATCTTTTGCCTGTGAAGATCAAGATTTTTTGCTCCTAAAATCACGTCACTCATACCTAGTTTTGGGAGATCTGTATGTGATATATCCTGGTCTCTCTCTTCATCCTTTAACACAGGCTAGTGAGGAAAGAAATCGATATATTTTCTAAGTTATATCTTTTCTCAATGTAGATGAATCCTTTAACATTCTAAATGTATACTTTCGAATGAGAGATATACAAACATTTGACATTTATTAGTTAGCAATTCTAATCATATACACAAAAATATTCCTTTTATATTAAAATTTCAAAAATAAAATTTTTTGATGTCATAAATTGGGGTATTATTCAACTAAATATTTAGAACTAGACCTTTTGACTTACGC
>JWZT01000019.1:269645-296011 GCA_000827895.1 Thelohanellus kitauei
TGTAATAGAAAATATTTAAAACTGTTGAATGCTGTCTTATATATCATAACGAATATTAAAATGTAGGACGAATAGAATTTTATTATTTGTACAAGAATTACGTTCCAAGGTTGCCGCGCACAAAAATTTTATATAATAAATTTCCGCGCACAGGATAATTCTTCCGCGCACGGATGTCAAATCTTAGAGGAAACGTAGGTTGTAATATCAAATAAAATTGGCAAAACACACTCACGCGTATTCGAACCAATTCCTATTGTCAGAACATCATTTTCATAAATAAAACTTCTAAGGGGTTAATCTAATTTGATTCAGGTTATTTTTATTAAAGAAAAAGGGGTATTGCTCTCATGTAGCAGAAGTAAAGGTGAATACCATCGAGTAAACATGATAGAAATCACGAAATTAACTATTATTTAGACAATTAAAACTCATATGTTTAGAAGGCCACAAGCTCGTGCTAGATAATATCCATCACGAATAAATGCCAATGTCAATATTGTTTGAGATATATTTTACAAAAAGGTGAATACATGGAAACCCGCCCGAGATTTCTTAATATATGCTGTTCGTATATTCAGGTTCTAGGTCTACATTTTATTGAAGATACGCTAACGGCTGGATGCTAGGGTTAGAGAGTTTAAAAGACTAGTATCAATTGTCGCACAATTGAAAAATGCCACCAGCTAGCACATGTGAGAAATAGGCAGGTAATAAATAAAATTATCATAGTTGTAAGCACATAACTTCGTCTCTCACAGAAATGGGTTGAAATTTATTGTTAATTTGCTGTTTATTTCAATCTAGATACACTGCAATGAGCTGGCTGAAATATTTCTCTGCAACAGAAGGCAAGGCAATTTTTGAGTTATTGGCGCTCAAGTCAGATGTGTCTTCTATGCTAAATTTATTGTGCGATTCCAGGAATTCGAAATTGAGAATCCCCATGGGCATTACTTGACATCAACAGTGTGAAAGTATTCAGTTTCCAATAATTTCATGATGGGCTGACGCTATTTCATCTGGTTTAATCGTTTATTTACAGTTTTGAATCTTTGGAAAAAACCAATAGTACGAGTCACATTCATTCACAGTAGATGCGGAAGAGTAGAACAAATATTATAATGCTTATCAAATACAAATTTTCGATGTTATCAACTATGTCCAATCTCGCTGTTAGTAAAATGGTAAGTATTTTAAAATCTCCACAATTAACACAAACCATTTTCCATTTCACTCATTTGGTCCTCGTAAGATAGAATTCATTCATCTTGTATTGTTCTGCCTGCTATTTTTTCATCGATTGTATTTTCGTAAACTCTAAGCACAAATTATCTGGAATATAAATTGATAGTTAATGGTTTATGGATGCAATTGCACCTTGAATAATCTAGCTGCATGATAATGCCGACGTATATTTGATCTTAAATTGATGTAAATTAACAAGAATGCCTTGGCCGATACCATCTAATAATCCCTGATCGAGTTACCCTCAGCATTCATCTTCAACGCCATTCAAATATAGCCACGTTTAAGTTAAGTCCTACATACTCCCAACGACGGGGTTCTCCTGGCCAGAAATGACCAAAATACAACGAAAATTGTTGTCACAGTAATTAGAAAATTTTTTCCACGCTTTAACGAAGTTCACCATTAGAACACCTGATATGATTGATGTCATCGATAATGCTTCAATAAATGTTTGCCCTTTTAACACATTGGCGTCATTTGAAACTCAAACATATAACCAATGAATGGCTTTGTAATTAATCCTATGATAGCTGATAATCAAGACAATTTATATTGCCAATTTACTTTGGAGTAATCCTCACTAATAATGAAGGGAAAGAGCGTAAAATAACACCCCATGGGTGAAACCACGAATAATTTTAAACTTTATACCGTCATCTGAAGGTCAAAATTCCTCAAATTTAAGAGCCCGGATTTTCTTAAATACAAAATGATAAATTTTCATCGATTATAAGTTCTCGACGGTGTATTTTACCAAATATCACCAACATTCAAATAAAATGCCTCAATATTTACAAATCGCTATTGTGATGCCATCACAGAATAGCAGTTCTTGTTTTCAGCCCAAAATCTGCAAAAATACACGACCGTATTGTTTACCTGAACGCGATAAAACTGTAGGCTGAGTTGTAATAAAAATATGTTGACAAAACCAAATATGACTAAATTCATCATTTGATATGATTTAATGGATACCAGCTTTTTCATGGCTCGTAGGGTGGACACATATCCTGCGTCAGACAAAACAAACCTCACAGGGAACTGTTTGTGGAGATATGGCATCACCGTAAATCATTCTCTGATCGTTTCTATTGTATGCAGGCGGCTCTAGGGTGGTTGGAATCACATTATTCTGCGGTTGACATTCTTGATGACTTATTGGAGGAATCGGCACTGGAGGGTTTGGAGGATGTCTTCTTCCTCTGAAACAAATTTCAATTCTTACTTCACAATGCAGCAAAGAATCAAAAAAACCACAATTGGCGCTACTACCACCGACAAAATGATCACAAAGGCGATGACAAGATATATAATAATTCAGATATAATAAATAAATACACCCCTGTTTCATCCATCGAAAATATCTTTTAAATCCAACAGCCTTTCTCCTCTAGTACTGGCCAAATCTTCCAATCGGAATATTTCGTTCAATAATCTAATCATTCTTATAATTAACGACACCTGGTTACGTCAAAGATCCCTTTTTAATACCATGGAAAATCCAAACGAATATTTTCTCGATTCTCTTTAGCTAAAAATGAGTCATTTTTTCTTCAAAATTGGTCCAAAAATCATATATGATTATGACAAAAGTAATCTTAACGTGGAGATTAAATTATGACATTAACTGCTTATTGACGACTAAAAATATTAGTTAGAAATGTTAATGGGTTTGAATCTTCTATTTTATTAAAAATTATGAAAATGTAGATTATTGTCAACGGTCGATATCATATCGACAGGAACTAACCATCGTTAGGATTTTTTTATCTCCCATGATGCGTACTTGTACTGAAACTAAATTCGTTTTTGTTCGGTTGTTCATAGGAACTATGATAACTTATCGCGATAGAAGTTTCTGTTTCTCTTTTGAATCTCTAAATACAAAAAATTGTATCAATAAACGTTGAAATGGCTATCCTTTCAAAGATCTCAAAGTTAAAGCTGGCATTGATAAAAATAGAAAAACAACATTTCATCCGTTTCGAGTCCTCATCTCCTACTTTGTGTGGCTGTATTATTATGCCAACATCATGTCTTTTGAGTGCCCCTGTCATGAGTATTAATGTATGTAGTTTGATGTCGGCATAGAAATATCACATTTATTTCTTTTCTATATGCTCATTTTTCTAACACAAAGCATGTATAAGATTTAAGGTAATCTTATTGGAACTAAACTAAATGATTTTTTGCCGA
Source organism: Thelohanellus kitauei (assembly GCA_000827895.1). Taxonomy (NCBI): domain Eukaryota; kingdom Metazoa; phylum Cnidaria; class Myxozoa; order Bivalvulida; family Myxobolidae; genus Thelohanellus; species Thelohanellus kitauei. Next base: position 273,093 of record JWZT01000019.1, read on the forward strand.
TATATTTCACAAAATATATCAACTTTTTGATTTTTGTATGCCAAGGGTCACATATTAAATACAAAAATCAGGTTTGAACTTTTGAACCACTTTACAAGATAATCTTGATCCATAAATATATTCACCATTAATACTACTGGATTCTACCTCAAAGATATTGTCTATGGCCAGAACCATTCACCCAAAAATATCATACTGTACATATATGGTTTGCAATTGAATTTGGTAGTTGAATTTTATTAAAAAAAATGAGCATAAGCGTTTAGTTTTCTAATTTCGTTGATTACTGACATACTCACATAAGTCTATACGTGGCCGTAGTGATCATCTTAGTCGAATCATGATTTCATGCAATCGAAAAAAGGGTCTCTGACCGAGAGGCGATGCAGCGGTTCATAGAATACCAAGCATACTCTCTCTTAGAATATCTGTTTGTTGTGTGATGAACGGATACTGTGTAGTGTACAAAGAAGTAAAGAACTGACCTTATAAAGGTAAATGTTTTCTAGGATATATCCAAAACATTTTTGACACATCGAACAAAGTAATCTTACCAATACTCGGCGGTTGTAATCGTAAACAATGTTCTATTTTACATGGTCGAGAAATCTTTGATATTTTAAAAGCATGAGCAACGACATATATTATTTACCACTGTATTCACCCCTCCCAAACCCCATACTGGATGTGTTTTCATAGTAGCATAGTTACGTAAAGAGCTATAGACCGCGAATATTAGTCTAAGTTTTTAAATCCCTGACAGATGCACTAGCAACCTTAAAACTAGTAGATTGGGGTGGTTACTACAGACACACCATGACCAATGTTCGAAGGTCTTTTATTAAAAATAATTATCTAAAACTAAACTATTTTCCTTCGTTTGTTTGAATTTATTTTTTCTAACAGTTTTAGTCAATCAAATCGAATTGCAATAAAACATAAATTTGGGTCAAAAAATAATGTGTTGACATAAAATTATCCTTATATGCTGGAACATTAAATAAATCGACTATAAATTTTTAATACTTACTTTTATATATTAGAGTGAAATTTAACGCTGTCATCAGGCAAAGATACCTCTGTTATCTTAAACCGATATGACTGGGGTCATTGGAACTTTCTGAAATTTAATAAAATAAAAATGAGGCTCAGCAACATTTTATTCAATCTAAAAACCTTTTAATTGATTTTATCTGCATCTTCAGAAATTTGAAAGATGTCCTCAGCAATCATTTCCATGAAAATGCATTTTAAGTTTGATTCGATCCAAATAATTATGAGGATACTCTTAAATTTGGATTCTTTTGCATTTTTAAATATATGTTAAGTGCATGCAGATTGCAGCCACTACCGGGTCAGAAAAGTTGTATATTTTTTAATTGTGTGACGTGCAGGATAACACTGAACGATACAAACCAGCGTTTTTCAAGCAAACACTTTTGTATAATTATAAGACGATTCAGGTTTGAAATATAACTTATTGAATTAAATGTTCTATTTTTTAAATAGAACACCTTCATCAAGTCACACACTACTGTTTTCGAAATTTCATTTCGCTAAATATTAACACTGAATCAAGAAAGATATGGGTAGATGAAGGGACATAATATATTCGAGAACCCACCCGAATTGTCTCAAAAAGGTTGCCAGTAATAAACTTTTCTTGTGAGTTTATTTTTTCATAACAATTTAAATGGCAAACACCGCTACGTCATGTTTTGAGTAAAACACGTTTAATTGTGATAATTTTCACTTTTCCTTAATTCCTTAACTTGGTACAGTTGATGATTCATACTATGTATAAAATTAAAGCGCGTGTATAGACACCGTCTAAATATCAGACAATACAGACGTACGTATCACATGAATGGAATGGCGGTTTCAGCTTCTCAAAACTATTCATTCCCTGTTGTTAATTATCCCATGAAGAATAATTCGCAGAAACGATATTAATGAAATCACGTACAATCCAGTAATTAATTAAAATGGTTAGATATAAATTGAATAAATCCCGATATATTGACACTTAGAGACTATTTTACAGAGCAGACACCCACGTATTAATGATAAAATGTGAAAATGAACATCGGATAAAATCATGAGAATTATCTGATGTCTGGTCAAAAGAGAAAAAATAATATGATCTAGAGACAGTTGTATCATGGTAATAAAGTGAGAATCCTTTATTTTCCCCATTTTTGGAATTAAAGGCAAAACATAATTTCTTCATCTAACAAGATTTGAAATCACAAAAAAGTATTTAACAAAATCAAAGATAATCTAGTCGTCGCGACAATGATAGTATGTCTTTATTTACTATTATTTCGGTTTCCAGAAAAAAGATATGGTATTGAGATGCTAGTTCTATTCTCTTGCATTTTTCCAGTAATTAGAATGTTACATAAGTTGGTAATCTCTGAACGTTTGATGCTCTGGGTTCGACATATCGAGCATCCGAACCTGACAACTCCAATTGATGTTGAAGTCAAGATCTTTTTTACTCTAACACCCACTGGTCATCCACTCGATGAGCAAACCATTCTATTTCCGTATTTCGAGGGAAACAGCGTGTCACTCTACCTGAAAAATGAAAACACGATAATCTTAGACGTCAAATATATGAGGCTGGTAGATTTTAGATATATTTAGTACAAATTTGTCCAGACAGTCCTCATATTTGCTGACAACAAGATCGAGCACTCAGAGCCCATTGATTTTGAGGCGTTCGACTGTCATAGCGTTCTGAATATTAATGGTCCACATCTCTCAGTACGAGGCGCATCGTGCAACAGGCAGGTCCCCAAGGAAATTTGTCCCAGTAACTCACATGCAACGGATGAATGTCAACTGGGATTTTCGATCCAACCAGATGTAAGTAACAATAATATGTACCGAAATCAGTTTTTTGAATCACTATATTCCCTAAAGACCAACCTTGCGTTTTTATCCAAAAACTCGTATCGAAAATCCTAATATATAAAGTTCCCTGTTTAAAAAAAGTGATTAATTTATATAATTCCATATCTTGGACTAAGCCCTTGCGGTTGGTTGACAGATTATGAGCATCTTAAAATTGTTCATGCTGACATTTCAATCACTTCAAATGTTTTCTAACGATTGATCCATCTTTCTTATCGTGGCGGAAGTATTTTCCTCCTAAACCCCTTGAATTTCTATATGGGTGTTGGGTAAGTTCAATCTTGTCGATTTTCGGGATAGTCAAAACATAGTAGGTTAAAATGGGTCGTTGGATAAAAAAAAGTTATTAATTATAATAATCATCAACGCTTTTTTTCCAAAGGCTATCTTTTTAAGGATTTTGAAAGGTATCTATAAGACTATCGAAATCACCCTTGAGAGTCGGTTTGTGATATTTCGGACTCTGCTGTACTTATTACACTTAAATTTCGGGAAAATTATTCGGATTCATGCACTTTATCGATTATTTCCATTTTTAGAACAACAGTTCTATCGGGTTTAGCTGTGAAGACATATCAGGTAAATCTTAGTTTGGTGTCAAAGCATTTCGACAAGTGATCTCATAGGTTCGGCATGATAAAACCGAACATTGTCCATAATTATGGTGTTTGGGCCTTCATATGACCTTGAGAAAACCTGGGTCAGAAAAATGCAGAATTGGGAGATATTGTATGATCCTATTAATACTCTATCCCGTATTTATCCTGTCATACTCATCGCTGCAGCAATACTGATATAACGACCTCAAGAAATTTTAACTATAGTTGTGTCTCGTTGTCCCCGCAAGACATCCATTGAAGTTTTTCTTGAATGTACATTGTCTGTCTCGTCAATGTATATGATATCAAACGATCCGCATGGAAATCTGGAATTATGAAATCATCAATATATTTCAAGCAGCTGTTGAGAATATGTGTATCGGTTTTAAATCTGCTGTGGTGTATTTCTGTACACTGATAATCTTGAGGCATAGTTTAAAAGTGATGCTACACTTTTTCAAGGCGTTTGAAATGACTTTTTCGGCCATCACCGATTCAAATGATGCAAAAAGCACTACTTTCCGTTGTTTCAGAGTAAGCAATGCATATTCCACTAAAGCAGTGTTAAGGAATTTTTTTGGTTGGTTCCGAATTTGATACGGTGAGCTTCTCTTCTTTTGACAACCTCAATCCTGTCGATTCTTCTGTATTTTTTTAATATGTTTTTCAAAGATGAATCTTTAACGGAAAAAGGTTTGTGCCACATCAACCATCGGCATTTATGCGTTATTGTTTATGTATGCGATCATCTGGTGCCTCAAATCGTCGGTTAATTTTGATTAATCTTCTATTAGTCGGCTCATTATAAAATTTAAAACGCTCGTCGACATTGAACTTACCCAAATCCCATATTGAACTTAAAAAGGTGTAATATTTTTCCTATGACGAATTATTTTTAATTTCACATATATTCAAGTTCATAACCAATTCATATAGGTTAGGCGTTTTCTAATCCCTGGCAACATTGTCCATAATTATGGTGTTTGGGCCTTCATATGACCTTGAGAAAACCTGGGTCAGAAAAATGCAGAATTGGGAGATATTGTATGATCCTATTAATACTCTATCCCGTATTTATCCTGTCATACTCATCGCTGCAGCAATACTGATATAACGACCTCAAGAAATTTTAACTATAGTTGTGTCTCGTTGTCCCCGCAAGACATCCATTGAAGTTTTTCTTGAATGTACATTGTCTGTCTCGTCAATGTATATGATATCAAACGATCCGCATGGAAATCTGGAATTATGAAATCATCAATATATTTCAAGCAGCTGTTGAGAATATGTGTATCGGTTTTAAATCTGCTGTGGTGTATTTCTGTACACTGATAATCTTGAGGCATAGTTTAAAAGTGATGCTACACTTTTTCAAGGCGTTTGAAATGACTTTTTCGGCCATCACCGATTCAAGTGATGCAAAAAGCACTACTTTCCGTTGTTTCAGAGTAAGCAATGCATATTCCACTAAAGCAGTGTTAAGGAATTTTTTTGGTTGGTTCCGAATTTGATACGGTGAGCTTCTCTTCTTTTGACAACCTCAATCCTGTCGATTCTTCTGTATTTTTTTATTATGTTTTTCAAAGATGAATCTTTAGCGGAAAAAGGTTTGTGCCACATCAACCATCGGCATTTATGCGTTATTGTTTATGTATGCGATCATCTGGTGCCTCAAATCGTCGGTTAATTTTGATTAATCTTCTATTAGTCGGCTCATTATAAAATTTAAAACGCTCGTCGACATTGAACTTACCCAAATCCCATATTGAACTTAAAAAGGTGTAATATTTTTCCTATGACGAATTATTTTTAATTTCACATATATTCAAGTTCATAACCAATTCATATAGGTTAGGCGTTTTCTAATCCCTGGCAGATCTTTTTGATTCATTCAAAAAGTCACAAAGTTGAATCGAATTTAACCTTCTATTTGAATCATAAAATATATCGGTGTTTTTCCGATGTATAATGGTTTCTTTATAGTTTTATTCAATATTTTACTGGGTCAGAGCACAAAAAGATATTTCTTTTCACTCATTACTAAAACCAAACGCGAAAAGTAAAAAAACAGATGCCTAATTTTATATATACCAACTATGATTCGTATCTTTTTGACAACATTGGAATAAGTTGCACATTGTAACTATCCATATTTGTATTCATAACCACATGAATCTAGTAAGGTAGACAGTTTTTAGTCTTGTTGTTGTTAATAGAATCAACATATTTATAGTACGATGATTGCAGAGATATACCTTTAACACGAACATTTTTAAATGTCGTCAGATTGGATAAGTTTTGTAGTTAATACCCTTATGGTAGTTGTGCTCATATTGAAAATAGAATGTTAAGCAGAACCATAAGATTATTATTTTTCATAATTTTAGTGGTCACAATTTTAGGTTAATAATGAAAATTGTTCAATCATTCTTTTGTGAAATATTGTAAACTTTTTATTGTTTTCTTTCTCTACAGTGCAGTTTAAGAGTCAGTTCATGCTCTATGTATACATTAATCTTGTTAAAAAATGACCAGATAGCTGTATACCGCTTAAACTTATTTCCAATTTCGTAGTTTTAAAATTCTTCAAATACTTGAGGGATGAATAAATAAGTTTCAAAAATTTCAGGTAACGCAAGTCTTGTGAAATAAATATTTTGTCTAAAAACACAACGACAAGAAAAGTTTTTGTTCACGAAAAAATATTTTAAACTTTGCGCATGATTTCTATTGAAAGAAGAAAATCATTCTTCACAAGTCTTGAATTTTAGAGGTGTATGGAGACGCCAAGAGGTTGCTTCGTTCGAATCCATATATGTTTATCATTTCTCAACTTTACTTCGTGAAATTGTTAAGGATAAATACAGCCGCTCCTCATTAGATTTCAGCATCAAAAGAGATTTACTCTGTAATCATTGTCAGACAAAAAATGTTTCAAAAACTGAAAATTAGTTCAAGCAGCTGAAAAATACATGATAAATCAACAATAATATCTTTCAATGACACAAATGCACGCCCGAATAGCTACAGAGTACATCAATCTAATACAATTTAAAAGAGTAAATATAATTGACTGTATTTCAAATGAATTTCCCCCATCGATGTATGTAAAGATCAATATTTTTTGGATACACGTTCCATTTTTCGCTCCACCCTTTGAATGGTAAGCCCAAACACTTTGAACAAAAAATTGGAGGCTGCTTAGTTTCTATAATGAATCTAGAAAACTATTTAGTACACATTTTTCTTTCTTTGATCATTATAATGAAAATATACCAATGCTTGGCAGTCTTTAAACCGCATGATCGTAAATTAAGGTTTTGAGAGTTTAACTAAATTATTAAAAAATAGTGATGACGTATTTCTCTTAATTGTAAAAGTTAACTTCCAAAACGTTAAAAACAACCACTACAAGAACGCAATCATTACAGGGATAAAATCTACAATGCACCAGACCATAATTTAAAAATATGTCTTAAACCGCTGTGTTTGTAACTTACAATTACAACGGTTTTCATTACCAGCTATATTTTTGATGATGTTTTAGGTGTATTTGTAGGTTTTTGATAATCTGAAGTAAGATCTAAACTACAGAATCTGTAGACTGTAAAGCGTTTGTGACACCCATACCTGGTTTTTGGGAGCTCTCCCTGGTTGATTTGGCTAAGAGGGATATTTACTATCATTTTCTTTGAACACAGTAGGGAAATTTGGTGATGGTAGAATAAAAAAACAAGGCTCATAACGATTGTTTCCACAAAAAACAGGGATGATGAATTCAATTAAATAATGTAAACATTAAAAATCGAGGGTGTGTGAATTTTTTGATGGCTGTCAATTTAGTGTTCAGTAATTTAAGGTCAAATTTACTGAAATTTAATTAATTGCGGAGGACATTCATATCTACACTGATTAATTAAGATTTGATTTAAGATAGCTGATGAATTCAAGTTCAATATATAGGATTTCGCTTGTTGTATTAAAGATTCTTCTTTTTAAAAATCGTAACATTTGAAATATCACTTCTTTTCTATGATTCATTAAATTTATAGCAGGTAATATTATGTTTAAAGTTTAACCAGTAGTTATTATAATGTTATCATCGTTGATTAATTCACCAGATATTTGTTAAACTGACTCTATTAAAGCGGCACACATTCTTGGAAATTGATAAACGTCAAATAATATTCAGCATTTTCACCTTGATCACATCCTCATAATTGGAATCAACATCAATCGAATTTCTCAGAAAACTGATATAGCGATCACAGAGCCGTGTCGAATCGCAGCTAAAATATCATTGATTGCTCCCAAAAGAAACGTTTCAGAAGTTTTCATTTTTCCAGTTAGCGATGTCGATGTAACTTTCATTTTAATAAGACCCATAATGTCAATATTGGAAACTGGAGCCAGGAAATCGATACCTCATTAAACCAAAAACAAAATCTTGTGGTCGACAACGAATATATGAACATTACTATCACATCCAAAAGAATTTATATTCTTGAAGAACAAACTGTTTGTTTTTACTCATAAATAGGGGCCTAAACGAATCAAAGTGTCTTTATGGATAATTCCTCGTGGACAATCTTTCTCTTCAATCAGCTACTATCATTTGTGCTTCTACACAAATCCAAAGGAAACAAAATGCGATGTTCGGTTCATTACCACCAGTGGGATAAGCTCTGGAGACGTTCTCCACTTGTTTCAAGAATTTTCGGTGCCTGAGAATATCCATGTATTTCTGAAATCAACAGGCTATATATTTATATTCCATCAAATCTATTGTGGATGATGGAAACACTTTCCGAGAAGGTCAAAAGATATCTGTTGGTGATACGAGCATATATTCATCAGCTAAATCGTTTGGCACAGAATCTCGCCTTAACCAAAAAACACACGAAGTTTCTGTTCTCACATCTGAGTTCTCTCATGTACCAATAATGTTAACAAAGCCTCAAATGTGTCAAATTACTCTTACATTCATCCTTAAAACCCCTAAACCTAGCCTCAGATCTGCCTCCATTCTCGTTAACAATCACAATCTTACGTCATACCATAAAATAAACCTGAACTTCCACACAAGTCATCACATTAACCATACCATTTCAAATTATCTGCATGATGTATGTTATTTATGTCAATAACATTTGGGTTATAATCTTCAGATATTTTATATATCCGTGATAGTAGACAACAGACTCACCGCCAAACATTTCTTGACTCGCCACAAGAAATCATTCTATGCTTATGGACATCAGACTCACTACCATTCTGACAACAAAAGGGAATCTGTTTCTGCTATTTGGATAAATTACCACCCAGAATGTTGTTTGGTTGGCCCAGGTATATTTTTAGATTTTGGCCGAACAATAATAAAGATTAACTTTGTCATACCATGTCAGTGGTGTCTTATTTTTTCAACATTACAATTAAAATTACACAATATCTAGTCTAAATAATGAGAAAACAACATTAATTGATCAAAAAATATGTAATAATCGTGCCTTCGTTTTAATATCTTGTTAGAATACAAATTTTGCATAATAAAACGCTCAAACAGGGCTATTTACGACAAATAACCACAATCGTCATTTATTGTTTCATTCCAATTTGAAATCGGGTCATTTAATCCTAAAGATTTAAATAAAATTTCGTCGAATTGTGATTCTACGTACGAGTTCAAATTTTGCTAAAATCAACACAGATTTGTTTCATTTCAAATTATATATTAATATAGTTTTAAGCGGTTCGATAATTGAAGGTTGCGATCCAGCTCAAGCTGAGAAATTAAGAAACGATTCTATTCAAAATGGGAGTCATGAATCAGTCAAAACTCAGAAAAAGCCTAATATACACGATGTCTGTATGTGGTCTTTTATCACCATTCTTGTTGTGACGATATTCATAGCAACCAGATATGTGTTGAAAAACATAAGGTATTGTTTTTTTGACGATACAGGCGGAGTAGCAAAAATGACAAATAATGCCAGCTTTAAAAATGACAATGATTTAAGATCATTTTATAACATAGTTTATCATTATCACTTATTCGTTAAAATTTCAACGGCCATATTAAATTTCTCATTAATACTGAATATTTTTAATGATCTGCATGCTGAAAACAAATAAAGTCACAAAATGAACTCATACATCACGATACGGGGTTTTTACCAAGATTGATTAAATATCATTAAATTTACAATTCAACATATTGGTAAAAAATTAAGATTTAGAGAAATAAATTATTCCAATTGACATTCTTTAAGGCATTCACACTAGGGACAATACTATTCGAGACAATTCTGTTATTTTCCTGGACAAAATAATTTGCTATATGGTCGTTTTCCTGAATCAAAAAAAGTCAAAAAATAAAATATCTTAACTTTCTTTCATAGCATGATTTTTGTTTCGTAATAACAGACTGAGTGATATGAATTAGTTGATAGAATTAGCTAAACATTTATTTTAATTGATCAAAAACATTATAGATGGCGCATACACATTTTATTTTACATTTACTCTTTAATAAGCAGTACCAAAACAATCAAGTTTTTATCGTACAATATCAAAAATTCGGAACGAATAGTAATGTAATTCATCGATGACAAATTGATTGATACTTAGATTTACTAATAGAATTACTACATTCGATCAAATTTTTGTCATTATTGCCAATAAATGTAAATGACAGTTTTTGGACATAATTGATTTCTATATTTGATTCATTCTAGTTATGCCAACTTATTTTAGTTGCTATTCCCTATTTTACATTTTTAGGCAAAACTGATTAGAGAAAATAGATGGATTTTTCTACATACTGGCAAAGTAAACAAAACTAGAAAATATTAAATATGTTCATGTCACGGCAATTAGTTGCTTAAAAATAGCTGTAAATAAGGACCTGGTTGACCATTGATTTTCTCTTTAAGTATTATACAGTGTCTAATTATTAAATTGCATCCATGATTTGTTGTTATCAATCCATTTTTTCATCTAATTGAAATAATAACTATCCACCTATCCTTTCAGTTTTCAAACTATTGTAGATTTTTTTATCAAAATTGTTTTTTAGATTATTTTAACTTGATAACCCTGAGTCGATAATATTTCCACGTCTAGGGAAGCTCCCTATTCAGTGATTTTTTGTCTTATATTTTTACTTACCAGCACAATTAAGTTCTTTTTCATATGTTGATTTAACAGATTGTGTCATTCCAAGTTTTCATTAGATCTGTCTACATGAAAAGTGCGGCATTTTATTTTTAACAAACATAGATATCCGATTGATAATGGCAGTTAAATGATAATCCAAGTTTATTATGTTTGAAAGTCTAAACTAATCAGTATAAGAGATCCGAAACTACCATGCATCATAAAAAGCATTTTCTCAATTAACTCATAGGAAATAGAATGAATATGATAATTTTAAGAAATATAATTAATCTTTTTCATGAATAATAAGCATTACATATTATAATTCAAACATGTATTTTTAAGTTTTTAAAATTCATTAACGGTACATCATTTATCTGTTTGTATATTTCTTGGAAAATTTAGGAACATTGTCACAAATATTTGTTTGTTATTAAAGTAATTTATTTTAGTCTTCATCCTTTTTAATTTTATACTTTTAAACATCACAAAGCTTTGACTATTTTAAATGAAAAGTATTTGTCTTTCATAAATATATAAATACTCCTAATTCATTTTATGATATTTACGAAGAAAATGATAGCTAATCCAAATACGTAGATTTTCAATCAGAATACATTACGATTGTACTTAAATAAATGGTCCATATTCTTATTTTCAGAAAATTTGAATACGGCTATCTAAATTTTTGAATCAGAATACCTGGTGTTAGAAGTGTGATTTATCAGACGTTTGCCTCACTAAACACCCAAACTTACACTGACATCAAATTGAAATGTCTCATTTATGGAAGTTGCTAATACATGGTGTGATATATAGCAGTGTCAGCGTAAATCGATTTGAGATATATTTGTTCGTCTTCTGATGTAAATACTTATAAAAATTTTCTGTTAAATTTGGTGATAAAAATTCGTCCTAAAAACTGTAAAATTTCTTTTGTTTCCATAATAAATCATGAATATAAAGTATATAATATACAGCTAAAATGATTTCATCTATTCTATTGACAATCTATGTCAATTTTATAACACAAATAAGACTTGGATTTGTGTTTTTATACCAGCCCAAATCTTAAGTGTAAATTTCATTTGCGGCTAGGTCTGTATTGATTAATTCGAGGTTTTAGCAGAATTTTTTTTTTCTCTATGATCTACACACATAATTAGGAAATAAATGGAATTTTAAAAAAATATGTTTTTAGAATAGTTCAGGGTTTTTGGGGATCCAGGAGCTCTCCATAACACTTAATAACCCCTAAACTGACCTTTGAAATTAGAGATTACGCATGTGATAATAAACTAAGATTATCATCTGATGTATAAGTCAAATGTTCTCAAGATTTGTGACGTGACGACATAAAATATACATTTAATCCTCAATGTTGACTCAGATCATTGGATTTTTGAGATAGATGATGAGATTTTCGAACTTTCCAACTGACGATATGAACGCACAATTAGGGTTGTACAGACGAAAAAACATTCATGTCAATTTATTGTTTTCGCTATATACCATTAAATAAATAAGTTTTTGCCTAATTGAGTGAACGATCATATAGGAATTGATTTAAATATATCTGGAAAACGATTTTATTATTTTAATAATAACATCGAAAAATAGAATCACACTTCACTAATTTTAAAAATATACATAGATAAACTATCAAACGAGTATTTACAACCAGAGCTATACTATCATGATCTGGAGGGGATACCTTCATATTTTATTCGATTAATCACCTCGAAAATTATTTATAAACATAATAAAGAATCTTCTTGACCAACTTGAATCATATGAAATTGTAAAAACCATCAATTATCACATCAACGACAAAATATTAATACAAACATCACAGCAGATCTAAAATCTGACCGATATTTTGGAAAGAAAACGTTGATAATTCATTCTATATAAAACCTAACAGAATAGAAAATCGATTTCATGGATGATAAATAACTTTTTCAATGGTTCATAATACCCAAAAGTCATTGAAGAGATTTCCGAAACGTGATCAAAGCTTGGATAATGTGAAAATTTGCTCGATTGTATACCCTGTCACAAATTAAAAAACAATGTATATTTGGTGGATTTTTATCAACGTATGCATATATAACTTTTAGGTGTATGCTGGTTTGTTAACAGCTATGAGAGACGAATATATCAGATAACGCGTAAAAAATTTCCTCAATAATCTTTTGGTAGATAAATCTATGAGGATATTTGTCGGCAGTTAAATCTGATTATCATAACTGAATGGACGGGGTAGACTGTGATAATTCAAAGTATTTCTATCATAAAATAGATCGATCACTGATGTGGAAGATGAATATTTGACCCTAAAGACAAAAGGCAACATTTTAGAAGCATCAGGAATGTATGAAGGTATTGATAACTTGATGTGAAGAAGCAGGAGCTGTCTATTATGATGTTGCAACAATGGCGATTACTCAAAAAATGGATTACAATGAGATCATTTCCATGTATGAACAAGCAACTGTCTGCTTTCTCCATATAGACCATTGCCGAGCATTCTTGTGTTGCCAGAATGCAATTGACATTTATCTTAAAAATGTAATGATATATTTTAAAAGGGAAAAATCAACCAAGTGATTGATTTCTGCGTGAAATATGGCCATAAATACGAACAGGAAAATGGTGATAAAAACAAAAGTGAACAGCTCTTCAATATAGCCGACGAATTAAGGCTTCAGCACAACATACAACACTCGTGCCCAATGACCGAATTCGATCCGAATAAATATACGGATGATTTAAACAAAGCGTATGAAGATCTCTCAAAGGTAAAATTTAATTTGAGAAAGTTTATTATCGAACAAAGAGATGGTGATACGACTATATCCATAAAAAAACGTAATTATTTCAAAAGATGTTTAGCACTTTGTAGAATCTGCGTGGAGGTCCTTACAAACCTTCGCGAATACATATTCGAAGAAACCTATTACACATTCGAGGAGGGTGCATAAATTAGAACGTGCTTAACAAACATAAATAGACTATTATAATTGCTGACATAAAATTTTAAACTTTGATCTTAATTCTCGTTCTTTGTTCAATTAAATCATTAAATCCACTCTGACAATAGGTTAACGCGAATATCTAACTAGAATCTAAACTTTTTAAGATAAATTAAATGCGTGATTATTTGTAATTAAATATATTTGTTTGATAATATTTCTCGCTATTAATACAGTATATTCACTTCAAAAATATATTTGATGTGTGTGTAATGTAATATATTCATTAAGCTAGAGGATGCATACAAATTGCGGATTTCAATAAACACATTGTGTTCTGTCACTTAGTTGAAAAACAATAGTCAAACCATTTGAAGATCTTGTATAGTGGCATACAACAAGCTGTCTTATTCTTTAATACAGTATTGTATAGAGAAATAGGAAATAAATCGAAAGTCATTTTTAATTTAAGGTGTTTGCTCAGACAAAATACTGCATCGACAAACTTATTCATTCAATTTTGACAACACATAGAATTAACTGTCCGACATTCACCAATTCTTGGTAAAAAACGAATTTATTTTTGCGATGATAGAATTACGATGTGAAACGAATGATTACTGAAAAATAATGTTAGAAATCAGAGTTAGCAAAAAGGGAAATATTGAGATATTCACAAGACTGAAAAACAAAGACTGTTCTCTTATATATGTAAAAAACCAATATTATTATTTTAAGATAGGTAGTTCTACTGGTATCATTAGAAAACTCGAAAATTTAACTGTCTAAATTTAAATATAAAATTAAGTGCGTCATATTCGGGTGTTAAGGAAGATATGATGCCCAGGCATGTTTACATGAACAGCCGTTATATCGAAATTATTTTTTTTTCATAATCCGAACATGAAAAGATTGGTCAGAACATTTAGAGATACATATTTTGTATAATTACATTTAAACTTGTTCTTACGATACTTCAAATTTGAAGAATTAAAGATAGTTTTGCTGGAGAGTATAGATTCAGTTGATTTTTAAAAATTGGCTGATGATCTAATCGATTCAGACACGTGAAGGAATTATTTACATGAGCACTTAAATATATATAATTATTATCATTTGCACATATTATATGCTTTGAGCTGTGAAGCCGTTAAAATCTTTAATGGTCAATTAGGGACAAAAAGAGTTTATTGGCTATTGATGTAGATCTTAGTTAAATCACACTTAGAGTATGTTTAATTGAAAAGAGAGTTTTTGAAATGTTTGCATCTGAGAGATATGATAAAAACATTTCTTTTATTTCAAAAAATGAATCTGAATGTAGACTCTAGGTGCTCATCTCAAAGACAGTTACCATACTGATTAAAACGACTGAAAATGGTGAAAATCAATGAATTCTTAAAAAAATAAATCATATAAGTTACTGTGTCTGAATTATATACATATTGCTAATATATTTAACTGGAACCTTCACAAAATGGATAATTATAAAAAAATCTTTAAAATCAGATCATAAAATATACGAATGGATAACGATTTGTCATAAATATGGAAGGTAGAGAATTTTTCCGCGATCTATGCAATATTATCTGGGCTGGATTAAGATAAATTTTGAATAATAACGATTATATTTAGTACTTATATTGTCTATTATCCCTTTGATTTTTGACTTTTAATAATATTAAGGTTTAGAATTTTTTGAATTGTTATTTTTATGAAAAATATTATAACTCAAATAAAATTGAGGCTCTGCTGTTTCAATTTTATCTTAGAAACTAAATATTTTTTTTATTCTCATATATGCAATCAAAATATTCATTGTTGATTTGTTGTATTTAACGAAAATATACTAGTCCTGATGAAATATAAAGATTTTATCATTTAATCGGATTGATAGTACGAATGAAATTAATCTACAAGGTATTAATGGGGAAACCGTTCATGAGACGAAAAAAGTTTTAAAGCATCATTTTGAATCCTTTACTATTTTGGAATATTGAGTTTCTCACATAAATATCTCTCGAAATAATTTTGGAGACTAATGTAATTTACAGAATAATTCGAGTTTTGAGCTAATAAAATTATTTTTGATAGGTTTTTACTTGTAGATGACTACCTTTAATGCCAAACTGTTTTCTACATGATAATTCATCTGAGAAATTTTAAAGTACATTATTTGATTCAGACATGTGATTTTGAAAATTGCGAATATATATTTTCGATACAAAATAAATATACTCTCCTCATTTCGAAAAATGGATCAATCAATTTTAAGGAAAATTGCAAAAGAAATATATCTGTTGATTCATAATTTCATAAAAAAGATGATTCGATTAGTGATTTGAGGTAGATGTCTCAAACAAACGAATCCCATATCTATAATACGTGTCAACGAATGAGTCTGTAAAAAGAAAACATGAATGTCAATTGATGGGGTCTGTCATTAATTATTAATGCATGAATTTAATCAACATTGTAATATAGTGTCATCTAGTTCCTCATATTATTAACCATTTTGTTTAAATTCTCATATCTTTTAAGATGAAATCAAGTGAGATTAAATTAATCGGCGACTTCAAATATTTATGGACGACAGTATGCTTGGGTTACCAAATCTCAATATCGTCATTTATATTTAATGTTTTTTTAAATTATATTATTGACCATGATCAAATATCACAAAATCATGAACGAGGTTAAAGAGTACATATAAAATATCCAAATAAGCCAGGTTCCGTCTTTCACAATACTTGAAACTATGTAAAAACACAATATATGCATCCATTAAAAATGTCTGAAATATTCAGAAATACTTCAATCAAATTTTGGAAAATGAGCTACAAATATATTTGATTAATTACCTAATTCTTGATGAAGAAATGGGAAGCTTACATGTTTCATCAGGCAGAATTAGATACAAACCAGTGACACAGTCTATCGAGGATTTATCATTTGATAAATTAACTAAAGATAATGGATACAACCGAGTTTTATAGAACAGCCAAGCCCATTTACAAATAAAAGTCACCGGACAGATATCTTGACTATATTACATACGATGATTTGACAAAGATATAACTAGAAAATGAGATATACAAGATGATTCGGATAAAGATAGAATTAGAGGTATCAGAAGTTTGTCGTGTGATAAAAGTATCAAAAAAAGTATTTTTATTCGTTTATACTGTGTTTCACGCCGGTTAAGATACAAATAACGAATAACGTGATTTTAAGGTGATGTTTTTGGCTAACCATCATAAAAAAATATAAGAATAATTATGTATTAAATTATTGATTTAAGATCAAAAGTAGAAAGATTTTAATAAACAGTCTTATAGTGTATCGAGAGTATCAATTTACTGAAATAAAAACAAATTTAAACGTTTTGTTATATGGCTCTATATGATGGAGGATTAGTTTCAAAATCATGATTTAGAGTTAATCTCAGCTTAAACAAATATATCCCAGTTTTAACAGCAAATATCCGAACGAAATTCTTAGAGATTTTCTCAATAAAGTCGTAAAAACATTTTTCATTCGATGCTGCTTATTTAATAATTAACAACGCCCGGTATGTCAAAGATTAAGCAAACATGCATTTTTTTAATCTTCTTACGGTACTTTAATCTTGATAAATATTTAGAATAATTATATTCTAGCAATCGTATCTAAATGGTCGAGATTGTCTCTGTACGTTCGAAGTATTTCTGAAATATTATAGGTCAAATGCTGAAATAAAAGCAGAATATATGACATTAAAACACAAAGGACAAACATTAAAAGCAAAAAGAAAATATGAAGGTATAAATTTAGTAACTTGAAGAAGCAGGAGACGCTTATTATAAAGCTGCAGTATTGGCAGATAAACTGAAACTGGATTATACAATTATCATTGAAATATATGAAGAATCAGCCGAATGTTATCTTAAAATACACGATAATCGAGCATTCTCGTGCTATCAGAGTGCTATCGACGTTTGTCTAATTAATGTAATTTTGATATAATTCAAAGGGGTATATAAACAAAACCATTGAACTTTGCGTGGTATATGGATATAAATGTGAGCGCGAATCACACGAGAGAAAGAAAAGTCTAGAATTTTACGACAGAGCCGATGAATTGAGACACCAGAACCATATTTCTCATTCTTGCGTCATAACAAAATTCGAGGCGCGTAAATATGAACAAAATTTAAGTAAAGCGCAAGAAGATCTTTCAAAGGTAATACTAAGTTAAATAAAGTTTATTATAAAGGAACAAATGAATAGCATGATTATGGTTGTCTATAAATGTGATTTGGTTAAATAACTTTCAGCTTTGTGCAGGAATTGCGTAAAGGCCCATGATCATCTTCTTGGCTATATCTTGTTCGAATCCGAATATATATTTAATTAGCAATGTTTAACTAGAAATTACCTCATATATATAATTAACAATTATTTAAATTGCAACAATGTATAATATTAATTTTGAATCATTTTCATTTATCCATTTCACCATGATTAGGTCGAAAATTATGCAATTCGACTTACACAGCTGAACAAATATGACTCGGAACTCTTAATTTTTTAGTAATTGGAGTCAGATGATGTAATATACTTAAATAAGAGATGTCGCGATATAATTCCTACCTAATATTATAGTTTGATTCTTGTCGAATTCCCCGATCAATGTACCAATCGGTAAAAGTGACAAATATTGCAAAAAATAATTGCAATTAATATTTCTAAAATGTGCAGTCGTTTTTGTATTTCTTTTATTTGTCTCCTCAAGTTGAAAAATAAAACAATTTTGCCTGGTGAGATTTCTTCATTAACCGTGTAGTTTTATTGAAATGCGTACATTATTTTTCATTTAAACAGCACATCAAAATCACAAACATGTGCTTGTCAGAGGTGGTTGTATTACCAAAATGTGATATTTTCGAAATCTCCTTGAATATTAACCTTTGAATATCATCTAACTTCACATACATCACACTATGAACATGATTATAATCGATGATGTTTAGAAGTACGTCGACGAAGTTCGGTTCTTTATTTTAACAAAATTCACAATTTTGATGTAATTTGAGATAAATCTTGGGTTTTTCTTATTTCTAAAATACCAAAATATACAAACTTTAAAATACGACAATAAATTATCTACTCATTTTGTCATGACGGATTTTAAGAAAGCTGGAAAAAGGCTGTCAAATATAAGTTGTAAATGTTTTATCTATATTCATACTGTCAATTTTTTGCATTCTAGCGGGATTGATAAATATTCAAAAACATTTCACCAAGTTTAAGTTATTTCTAATCCGAATACTTTCTGTAAAACAAGTACACATCCGTATGGTATGCGGCTCGATTGAATACTCCATTAATATTAATTCTAAATGGTGTGCATATGACTGTTAGTAGGTTTGGATCGTTTTATTATCATCTGCAACCACACAAATCCTTCGATCGATTTCG
The DNA here is from genome assembly GCA_000827895.1 of Thelohanellus kitauei. Classification (NCBI taxonomy): domain Eukaryota; kingdom Metazoa; phylum Cnidaria; class Myxozoa; order Bivalvulida; family Myxobolidae; genus Thelohanellus; species Thelohanellus kitauei. Next base: position 292,201 of record JWZT01000019.1, read on the forward strand.
AACCTATGATGTTCCCAGATATTTTCTCCACTATTGACCGCAATATGTGGCTAAAAATGCTTTAATGGTGGTAGAACTGAATTTAAAATAGACTGCGATCAAAAAACAGAAATAGCCAAGCAATATTTAGTGGTTCATTAAAGCCACTCTTCAGGTGTCTGACAGCAATAAAGAAGAACACATAGACCATCAATTTTGTATTAAGATACCGACGGTCCACATCAACAAGACTTAAAAAATCAGCCTTAAGAAAACATTATATATCTCTCTTAGAAATAGTTTAACTGGATGTATTTCTCAAATCTACTTGATCAGTGGAAAAATGCTCCAAAAGTTGTCAAAGTGAAATAAAATAATCCTCATTTTACCAGAAAGGGAAAAACTAATCGTTTTTTACAGATAAACTGTTTTTCGACGCCTTAGATATTTCTTTATGTAACAAGCTGTGTGCCCTGCATCTAAATCAATTCTAAATGACAAAAAATCGTAAATTATTTTTTCGACTGGAAAGGCGAGTTAAAGGCCGAATAATTAGAGTTGCCAGAAATAAATTCAGTCGAATTAGATTTATCAGAAGAAAATAAAAATAGATTTTGTGAACGATTTCAGTTTATTTGAATAAACACATTCTTGCCAGCTATTTTTTTAATGAGGTGGCAATCCTTAAATAGGTAACAGCGAATTTTTTTATCATTGTGCAAACAATTCGCAAATGTTAGTTGAAAAATAGTCATTCCAAAAATTATCAGACAACGATATGAATTTGAGCTGAGAAATGTAGAAATTCGGAACCAAATACCAGGTATTATTGTTTTATTATTATGCAAATTAACCGATTTTCCGGCATGCAAAGGTTACATCATGTCAAAGAGGAGATAGTAAGAACAATTTATCCCCTTTATTACAAACAGGAGTTGACGATTTCACTAAAAATTCGTAATGAAGACCCACAAATATTTAGTATCTAGAAATTCATTTTTGAATCCAACAGAAAATTTTCTTTCTAATCAGAAAATTATTATTCGAGGAAGAATTGAAGATATTCAGCCACTCGTAGAAAAACTAGAAAAAGATCGATAAGAACGAGTCTTCTAATAGTATTGGGTGTCACGTATGATAAATAAAAAACTAAAATTAGTGTTTCGTGTCATTAATTCATGATCTGTTATAAAAAATATATATCATGTATTCTTAAATAAAGTTATTGGACCATTTCCAATTAATGCACGGAATAAAAATTATAAAATTAGCTAAAGAATAATAAAATTTCGAGCCTGAAAATTGATTGCACATTGAGAATGAATAAGCAATAATATTTTAAAAATGCATGTACTTCGAAATTTTTATCTTATGCCACGAATTAATGACACGACTAACTACTTTGACAGTCACGCACTAATTTAAGAGTTTGAGCAAAAAAATATTAACTCGACTGTATTCATGGATTCCTGTTGAAATTTATTCACAGCATCCAAAGGATGGAAAATTAATTGGCTATCTCTGTGAAAGCATAAATTATTTTTCACGGGTCGATACATTTGGAATGGCTTTTCTCCATTATAATTAAAAAAACACGGACGACTGTTTCATGAATGTGAAAATTGATTGCATAATTTTAGCAGTCATTCGGCTGAATAGAAAACAAGCTAGACAGAAATGTTAATATCAGTTTTAACTCTTGCTCAAAAGACCAGAAAATCACCTCAAATATTTTTTTATTGAAACATAAATTAATAAATTTTATACGACCTTTATGGAAAACAACAGAATTATTTTAGGAACTGAAACAATTTTTAAAATTCAAACATACATATTTATCAAATTTAACAAGACAAACGCAATTTATGTTTAAAAAATCAATTGATTAATAAATTAAATTAACCGAAATTGAATACAAGAAATATTAAGCTGATTTTTGAGACTACCAACAAAATTATTTACATCGCTTACCAGAGATTTACGGTTTAAAACCAATAATGCTTTTTTAAAATCAATATAAAGTGAGTTAACCCTCAATAATACCCATAAATAGTACATCGCATAAAGCATAACACGAAAAGATTGAACGGATAACTGCTTTAGCTCGAAACAAAATGGATTGATATTGACATTGTCTTTAAAACCAATCAGGATACAGTTGTCGTTTACGATTGTTGAAATACAATCATTTAATGTTAAAATTAATTTTCATTATCTAGTCTATTCAAAAATTCATTTGAATGTCAATATAGGTTCATAAGTATGATACAGCTCAATATATGTCGATGAAAACTCATAGATGACTGAAATAAACCTTGATCCTTGTTAAACATATATAGGTCAGGCTACTGTCTTTAAATAAAATATCAACATAAAGTATTTTCTGTTTGTTTATGGCGTAGTAAGAAACCCCACCTATTATCAGCTGAGAAAATTTGACGGATGACCTTACGCCGATCGAACGATATAAAATGACATAAATAAACACCTGGCAAGCAATCATAGCATCTAACGATGTTAATAATCGGATATTGATGTGCATATGCAGATTTTTTAGATTGTCTAAAGGATAAAACAACAAGCATACGGAAAATAAACATCTTTATTCGAGGATGTGTCGGTTCGATATTTAAATATTTAATTAATGAAGGATGCATTCTCAATGTTGTTTCATATTTTCAAAAAATCAACTGGGAGCAACTGAAGAAATTTTTGCTGAATTTGTTCAAGATATGTAAAAATAAACATTTGATGTTTTATTTTCTATTTAATAATTTATTAAGATGGATATATTAACCGAACAGTCAATAATTAAAAGATTGTCTTCTTGCAGCTTATAAATGTTTTTTAGATATTTATGGTGTATGAGCATTGAGACGAGCTCAGATACGGAAGAAACTGGCTCTGAATATTTATTGTATTACAGCACTTTAATAGATCGACGGTTCAAGTTGAAAATGAATATAAGGCACTCAAAGAAAAAGCTGATTTGCTAAAACGAACAAACAAGTATAGAGGTATCGGTATTCTCACATCAAGAGGCAGGACGTGCCTATTATAAAATTGCTGAGTACGCCGCCACTTATCAAAAGGAACATACAGACGTTATCGCCTGGTATGAACAATCAGCAGAATGCTATCTTCAAATCAAGGATAGTCGAGCGTTCTCTTGTTATCAGGCTGTAATCTCAATCTATCTAAAAAATGTAATTATATGTAACGAATAGGAAAAAATCCATAAAGCTATTGAGTATTGTGTTCTGAATGGGTATAAATGTCAGACCGAATTAGGCGAAAAGAAGAAAAGCTCGGAACTTTATAATAAAGCTGACAAATTGAGACTTAAACATAACATACCTCACACATGTGTCATGACGGAATTTGACCCAAGTTTATGTGAAAAAAATATACACAAAATAAAAGATGATCGCTCAAAGGTAATTTTGAATTAGAAAAAGTTTATCTTACAAGAACAAACTGATAACACAACTCAAGAAGCCTATATATGTATTCTCAAAATAATTTTAGCCGTATGCAAGAATTGCATTGATGCTTTTGAGAAACAGGATCGATATATCTTGGACCAAACATCACAAACATGAAAATGACCATAATCCTCAAAAAAACGTTCAAATATAGAAAAATCTTTAATTTTGAGTCAAATATTTTTTATCAGCTATTTCTTCTTAAATAACATCTTAAAAAGGACGAATATTATGTACTTTTGGTATTTATAGTTTTAGAAAATAAATTTAATTATAAACTATATACTATCTTCAATAAATTATATAATTTATACTTATGTTAATGGCGGTCACCTTGGGTTAATAGG
>JWZT01000019.1:306389-324580 GCA_000827895.1 Thelohanellus kitauei
TAATGCCTTGAAAACCTAGGAGAAAACGTTGTTGAAAGGAGCTTGGAAACTCGAATAATGCAATCACAGGAAGATGCCATCGAGAATCCAAACCCACAAATCCAGTGCATTCTACTTCGACCTTGGAAACATTCTGATTTGGATATGAACGAGAAAAATTTCTTCTCCAATATACTCTGTGAATTTAAAAATCAACAATTCTCCGTTATTGGGATGGCTCAGCAGAGTTTATGACGAGGCACTAGTGTCCATCTTTAAGAAATAAAATATGGTGCAAAAATATACGTCAAATGCCAATTCATACAATTACGTAATGATTTCCTCAAGGTTAGATAGAAAAATATATTCACATATAAGCTGTATTGGTGTAGCCCTTTGGATCATGACATGAAATTAGCCAACCTGGTTTGGTTCAACTTTGCCGCAAAGATTTTTGATATGAATGTTAAATATCGCCTTGAGCTCCAGGGATAGAAATCGCTGTTAAATATCGTTATACATCAAAAATGAAAACTTTGAGATAACTTACCATTTAGTAACAATATCAATTTATAATTAACCTATCGGTCACAAAAGATTAAAGTGGAATGGTGTCGAAATCCATATGACAACGTCTCAAAACATTTCGATCTCGTGTTCACGAATTGGAAGACTAACACAGCGTTTTCGGTTTGGCCTTATGTAAGTGTAGTACAAGTACATCCAGTTTCATTTCCGTTCAGGCATTTAGCCCGATTTCAATATCGTGTTTGAATGAATGGATACTCTCTCCAACCTCTGTAGCGAACGCTAACACTCGATTATAAATTACAGCTGACTAAGAAAACACCAATCTCGACCACGATGGGTAAACGTTTCAAATCTGTTCTATCCCGGAACGAGGCTTTAGAGACCAAGAGAGTTGACTCGTAAAAATTGAAAATCAGCAGTGTTTGACACATACAGGCTTTGTACGCTCGAAGCTGCATATAACCGGTAATGACGCGGGCTGTACAAGTATTTTGTCTTCAGTTTGGTTTCTGTCATAACATCAATATACTTCGAAGAGTCTTTAGGTAAAGAAAAAACTGTTCTAGAACTATTTTTTTTCCAAGGTCACCTCCAAAATATGTATAAGTTGATAGAAATACACTATTTTATTGGGACACAAATGATTCGAGCTTCTAAACGTCGCAATTGGTCCTTAATACACAGCTAGGGTGTAGAATATGGTTGTTATTTTCATTAAAGCACTCAGTACATCTGCACATTTTTCTATCTCATTCTTCCACTTCACCTTCGGGTAGTGGGCATCTGATACGTTTTACATTTTTTTACAAGATTTTGAATGGGAGTTGGAGAATTTTCCAGCTAAGATACTACTGGGTTGCACACATATTATGCTTAATAAACGACCCATTCAACACATCTTGAAGGTTTCCAACATATAAAATTGAGTACGGGAGGCTGAGGTGCAAAATCATAGAAACCATATCCTGATGATAATCTATGGTTACGTCATGATGTAGTAAAAAACTTGGCATATCTGCCCTATGACTGAATAACGAGAAAAGTTCATTCACTGCCACATTCAATTAGGAATCGGAAAGTACAACACGTTAAAATATAAGCTGATGAATTCGATGTGCCATCGATCATCGTTACTATTTTGCCCAAGAATATATTCTAGGCGTTAATACAAGCATGTATTTGAGGGAGCGACGACATCTAAATTATGTGCTAACATATACTTAAGCACAGTTAAACGCCCTAAAGTGTCTCCAGTACTCCTAGCCATAAACTTCCTTCTCCATAATAAGACATTAATATATTAGGGCACTGACAAAGACCATCGGTTTGATAGATGAGATGTCGCTGACATCTCATGCATGATAAGTAAACAAATCAGTCTTCACAATATCCTTTAGGTTCAGATATATTATAATATACTTGAACTTGACTGACAGACTGAAACATATACAGGTTTTCAAAAGGGCCACAGTGATTCTCTGATCTTTGGAAGCCATAGAACATTGGTTTTCTCAATTCCAGATATCCATAATTTGTCCAGACAGGTAAATATCAACAAATATTAACTTGGGCCATCGCAAACTGGACAAAATAAATCACTCGAACTTTTTAGATTATATTGGCTCGAACGTGATGTGCTTTCAGCGACTGTGACCGCTTGTGAAGGCTGTATGCTACATAAATGGCATACGCTTGTAGATATTTCATTTATTGTGACATATCTTCCTTACGAGGGAGGACATAAAATGGATGATGGACAGATGTCCCAATTTGCATAACCAGAATTTGAACTCAGCCGAGTAGTTTCCTTCAAACAATGGTTACCAGAGAGCCTATGGCAGTTGTGACCGATATAATAAAGGCATTTAGTATACTTGCTAATCGTCAACGTAACTGTTCCTGAAACGAGGCATCCTACGCCCATCTGGTGCTGCGATGAACAGCTTGAAAGAGCTCACGTTACTACTATTGTCATATATATCTATTTTTAGTTCTATTGACCCAGCTTCGTTGCATGAACTTTTTTATCAAATCCACCATTAATAGATTTAAGTGACTTCGAATTCTCTAAATCATCGAAGTTCCCCGACTGCTAAATTAATAATGGTCAAAATCGAGAAACTTTTCTGCTGCCCACTGTCAACCGTTGAGATTCAAACCTTTGGCCACAGAACATGTCAAAAATCTCTAATGCAGTAATAGCATCTGTCTGAAACTACCAAAATATTTTTAAATAAACAGAAATCATATGCTAACCCGAAGAATCGTGCATTAACGCATTTTTGAGAAATATATTTTTGTGCTTCAAAGGTCGAATGTGATGACTGACCGAACACGTACAGCGCTTTACTGAAATAGATTACACGGCACGTTTGAAGCGCCTATTTCTCAGGCCGCTAATATGAAGAACTCTACGTGGGTGCAGAACACAACCAGGAGCGTCTGAAGGCATTATCTGTAGTTGAAAAGTTAAGGGTTATAGTTTAAAAAATTTTTGGAATATGACCTAAGCTCCGCTAACCCTTTTAGTCGAACCTACAGCAAACGATTCTAGACAATAATGGCATCAAAATCACGTAATGGCTCACTGCAAAATTACTTAACCTCTCAGACCCTGCAGTACCTATCAGCAGAGCGGATTGTTTAGAATCGAAGGGGAGGGAAGCATAGAAGCACTATGCGTAGCCATCATCGAGAGATTTCCAGTGTCAAGTAGATATTTCAAATATGTTCTTAGTTTCAGTTGTCCGAATACACGGAAGGACTGTTATTAAAGACGATTAACATCAGGGGTTTCGATCAGCTAAGCCAGCCATGTCCTTAAAATAATGTACGTAGATTGATCATGATATCTTCTCAGCGTTTATCATTCTTCTCGCTATATATGATAGAATTCTCCCTATTCAACTGCCATCCTATGATTGGCCATCCTGATTGAGTCATAGCTCTGGCTTATTTAATTGCTCTATGCCTTATACACGTTGTAATATTTCGTATTTTGATGATAGGATTTAGCGCACTGACATTAAAGCTGTTCGGGGAAGCGTAAAGACAATACAAATGCATGTCATCATGTTCAACGGCTTACAGGCTAATAATAAATGAGATTATGGACAGTGGTTAAGGATTTTACAAACTTTGAATGACGAATCCGAACTCGGTGAATACAAATTTTCTCAGGTGTCTGTTCTAGATACAAAACTGACATTCACTGTTTCGTTAGATTTTGATTCCAAGAAACAAATCACTAAACCTTTCTGTTTCTTGATCTTTCTGAGTATTCTGATTTCTTTTTCATGTGCTATAAACCGAGACAGCTCATGAAGGTATCTTTTCAAAAACTCTGTGTTTCAAACTTTTCCATGTTGTTTTTAATCGTCAAATTTGGAATAACTTTAACGCAGCAAGCATATCATACTTAAACTAGATTTAGCTTCTGAGTCAAAAGGGGCTGAATCGTATCTAATGGTGAATTAATCATCATCCATCACACACTGCGATTTATACATTGAATCACTAGTAGCTTACTGGTGTCTATATCCGTCGGATGTAATCTTTGTCTGAAGAGTTTGTCATTTCTACACAAGTTAATTTTACAATATAATTCTATCTTTAGTTTTTACCACATTTTTTATGTTGTTTAAATCACTTTGTTAGAACCGCGCAGATTACAATTGGAATAAATGGTTTTATCAACCACAAATTTATATGATCCTATCCTTTTCTTTAAACAGGATATTTACAAAATATATTGATTCTCTCCATAATTCACATAAAACTTGATAATTCGATACCAGAAATCTAAAAATAAAGTTTTCACATTTGAAACCATTCCATGTTTAAAAATAAATTATTCAGAATTCCCGATTGAGAAATAAAACTTTTGCACTTATTTATCAATATTTGCTTATTAGTAAATATAATCGATCTGTTGAAACGGTTTCAAGGCGAGGGATTTTAACTCGATAGATAAAGTATCGATGAACAAAGTTTTCTAAAACGCTGAATATATTAATCAAAATGTTATCTGATCACATCAAGCCCAGTTTTTAAGAGTCGATGATGTGAGTTTTGAAGGTATTATACAAAACTGAAGATTAATAGGCCATTGATAAAATCTTTTAACTTCATATCGTATGAGTTTTGACCTAATTCTTCTCAACACAACTGTCATAACAACTATTAAAATGTTTTATATCATGATATTCAGAATTGACGAAAAATATTATAAAGTAACTGAAACCAAACATGTCTTGTACCTCAAAATTCGTAATTTATATCAATCCATTTTCATGTATACATATCTTAACCAGCTAGTTTTTTTATTCAATAATGTGACTGGTGGATTTTATTAAACAGGCTGTCCTCATTCCGAATGTGAAGCTTAATTCCAAGTGTTGTCAAACAAAGGAGTGGATCGCCAATTCCACACTTTCATGATTACAATGTAGTATCTGTCAAAGTGTTAAATTTTTCAAATGAGCCTCAATGTCTTCAAGTTTAAATAAAGAAAAACAAGAATGACCCGATGATAACATCTTTCTATCAATGATTTTCTTATCTTTCGCTATGCAAGAAAATAATTGCTTGATAAAATATTTATCATTTGCATTTAATGACACTGGATTAATATCTATTAAACCCCAAACTGTATACTACTTAGTATTTCGCTATTGACAAAATACAATATGGTAGATTTATTTTTATTGTTGAAAATTAAATTCAAATCTTATACGCAGTTATAAATCCATCAAAATAAAATTTAATAAATTATTGGTATTTAAAAGAGTAAATATTCATCATCGACGCAGTTCAGAAATATTGTTGCGTATTACATGCTTACTTCCGCTGGAGGACCTCCATAGGCTGCATCAAACATACTATCCTAAGAATAAATTAAATAAATACCCCATGAATCACCAAACATTCATAGATTAAAGGTGCTTTAAGAGAGCAAAACGTGATTTCATAGCTCTCGCATTTCCGAAGTATATCAATTTCATCGGGAAAAACGGCGTCTAAGTCTTGAGTTCTTTTCAATTTCTTAATCACCCAAAAGAATATTGGCCTATCCTGAATTTAAGTACTATATTACAGATTGTAATATCGGGTTTAGATCTTTCAATTGATGTAAAAATTTTACTCTACCGTGTTCTCTTCTTGCCAGATTGAATGCCGAAGCCGTGGTGAAAAGAGACATTCTTGCAAACTATAAATCGTAAAAATTCAAAAAAAGTATGTATGATAACTTTGGCAGTATATCTTTCTCTTTAAAATTAAGAATTCATCAAATGACTGTTTTTTTTTTTTACATAATCACAGTTACTTGCCGCTTAAATGTTAAATTTTGTTATATTTTGAAATAATTTGGAGTATTTTTCACACAGGTACCTGACCTAAACACATGGAACAACTTAGAAAGTTTTATTACAGATCAATTTTTTTGTGCCATCAACAATCCCCCATAGAACATGGCATTCAGACAATTATTTTAAAATAAGCTTGATTAAAAAAAGTAACTAGCGAGAGATTTAGGATTTAGTTTTTTTAGAATCTTAAACATTTAGCATAATATTTGTTCATAAAAGATTGAATGATGATCGATCAAATGTTCGGTAATTTCCCAAATATCATTTTCCAAGTACATGATAACAATCTTTTAAATTTAACATAGGATTAGTTGATATTTAACACAATTAACAATTAAATATTTGATTTTTGTATACTATCGAAATGATAGAAAATATATTTGATGCAGTCAAATTTATGATTATACCTATTTAAATTGCTACGATGTTAATTTATCCTTTATCTAAACAAAATTTGCGCTTTTTAAGTTTAAGCAGACATTTGTAATAGGTTCATTTTTTTAGAATTCAATTTTATTATTTTTCAAACTAACGTGTATAGCTGACTGTTATGGCCGTTATTTCTCAATATGGATATATGTAGCGTAATAAATTAGAATGATTATATGAGAACTCTGATCTGACATTTTCAGAATCATCTTAAAAGTAAAAATAAGAAGTTGCTGCAAAAACTTAACAGATTTTTCAAGCTCGCATGCTGCGCATTCACCAATTTATTTAAAAAATTGAATGATTTGTTCGTTTACCTTGAAACTTAGCACTCTGCATAATTTAAATATAATGTGTTTCATATATAATATAAAATATTACTCTATGAATTCAAAAACATCAACCAGATACCATTATAGTGAACATAAATCTGATGGCTAAATGATCATAGTTCAATATATTATAATTAAAGAAATAGATGAAACTGATAGAAGCCGTACTCTTGATGAATAAGACAACATTAAATCAAGTCCAACTTTTAAATCTAACCAGAATCCATATTGAATGTTTTAGTATCAAAGTAAGGGCTGATTTAACAAAACTATCTATTAAAGAATGTAACATAATTCGAAGAATATCACTGATATATATATTGCGTAATTACTCAAAAGGTTTATATACTGAGCCCTTTTGATAGATTAATTCAACAATTAATGTCATATGGTTGCGTATTAGCACACTTGATAATCCAAAAACTTTTCCTTGGATGAAGTTTTTTATTTTTGGAAGGTGTTATAGAATCTATTCTCAAAGGAACGTTATCAGCAGATTTGTAATAAATTTGTCACTCATCGACTCTCAAAAAACATTCTAAAATAAGAAAGGCTTTTGTTTGCCTTGTCTAACTTCAAATTTAAATATACCGCCAGTTAATCACCACCGTCTATTTAATATAGTTAACACGTTCATGTATTCAAAGCCTTTTTTAAAGGTCAAAAACAAAAATTTTATTTTGACCGTAACTAATGATTACTATCAACCGTTTATTTAAACTATTCAATCCATTCGTTTCCTATATTTTGCTTTATCTTGAAGCAGGATTGATTTGGAAGCTTTTCGCCTTTATGGTTTCATTAACCGTAATTTCAGTAACACTAGACAAAGCTAAAACACTGATTCAGTGGTTTTAAATTGTGCACCAGTGAGGTTTAATGCATGTATTAATCAATTTACTTTCAATATTTATCTAACATGATCCTAATTGTATCAGTCAACAGTTAAAAATCAACTGAATTTCTACAATGATAAAATATTTTGACAAAAATTGTCAATCGTTATATTAGGTTGTGTAACTGAGGAGGTAGAACCTTACAATTTATAAAATTCAAAACTTGAAGGGTTTAAAAGGGACAACTTGAAAATATACACGAGATATTATATGTATGTTGCCGAGTGATTAATATGTATGCAAGAATGTGAAACTTAATCTAAAATATTTTCAAGGTATAGCTCAGAAAATCTTGCATGATTTGTCACAAATTAAATTCAGATATTTCAATCAAGGTGACTCTTCGAAAAATGTCAAACGAAGGATTAAATGGTACAAATAGTATGATCTCGAGCATGTTACATGATAAACAACTCAATTATTAGCCAATTTCAAAATCGCCTAGGATTTGTGTAGACTTGTCCGTATTCCGATCCTTACAATTATGATCAAGAAACAAAAGAATTTTTGACAAACTAGATCAATATCCTGTGAAAATACTTTATTAACGGACATAAAACAGTTGAAAAATATTCTTACTTCGTGACAATTCCCTCGGGCTGTCGGCAAAACTCCGAAAACTAAGGACGGCATCAAATAAATGACACAGATCGTGAAAATAGAATTCCAAGACACCTTCAACATAAAATGAGGCGGCGTATTATGCCGCCTCATTCGGGTATTAATATTTAATCATGTTATTATCAGATTAATGATAAAAACTAATTTTAGGATAATGTTTAGGTAAAAGTGAGAATATTTAAATTTTAACACCGATAAATTAGAATCATATTTGTACACAAGCATGAGCTATGATTAGTAAATNGTGTGTGGTGTCATAATTATACCCTCATTCAATATCCTAATGACTGTTCGTTGATTTTATTTTGCCAGGATTGCTCTGAATCGAGTTGTGTTACCAAGATCGATTTGCGAACAGATTTAATTTTTACAGTCGACTTCATAAATGAGTGCGTGACTTTCATAAATTAGTATTAGTGCGCGAGTTTCATAAATTTGTGGTGGTTTTCATCAATTAGTGACCTTAAAAATTAACTGTTGCAAGTATTTTTAAACAAGATTATCTTGCCATTTCGAATCAAAGCCAAAAAAATATAAAATTAGCTTAGGAATATCCAAGGAAAAATTTCTAGCATTAAAAAGTAATTTTCCAATTGAGTGTGAATAACCAGAAAAATTCTTTAAAAATGCCCGTAATGTTTCATTTTTGACAAAGGTCACTAATAAACGACACCGAGCAATAATTCATGGAGCTCGCACACTAATTAATCAAACTAGGGCACTAACTTATAAGTTTTCCCGATCAAGTCCGTCACATTTTTTAACTCAAATTTTATAAATATGTAGCATTAAACAATAATAAATTATATATCTATTAGTTAATTTCCTCTCTTAAGTAACACTTTCTGTTGTATTTTAGCATATTTTGGCAATAATTATCACAGTCAGAAGGTTATATTTCTATTGAGCCATCAATATATATGCCTGCTTCTGATCTCTGGGACGCTGTTTGTACAATTTTCTTTCATTTCGAGAATTTTTTTTTCAATCAGGTCGAGGAAAGGCGAGTAGGATGGAAGGTATATTAATCAGTGAGCATTCTCTTGCCTCATTGTCTGGATTTTATTCGTTTTGTAGAACCTCACGTTGTCCATTATGAAAATACGTTCGTGTATTCCGCTAGAAAAGAACCGTTCAAAAGCCTCTATTAAGGGTCCACAAACATGTTCTTTGAATGGATGATCCTGCGCCTCGAAGAATACCAAATGACCAGCGTCCGAGAGAAGAGAAACCGACCTGTGTAATTTGATCGAAAGTAGTTCAATAGAAGTTTTACCTTCTGACTGTGATAGCTATTACAGAAATTGGCTAAAACACAACAGAAGCTGTTACATATGAGAGGAAACTATCTAATATATGAGGAATTTATTCATGCTAAATACTAGTACAATTGTAGTTAAAAAAATTTGATAGAATTGATCAGGAAACCCTCTTTTAAAGAAGATTATTTAAATCAGATAAGTCGCTATATTATCTATTTTAATTTCAATTCATGACATATATAAACATTCTGTTTGATATCAAAATATATTCACTATGAACGATATCTTTGAAGGTGATATACAAAATTATACTGATGTTACTTCTTGAATAACAAAATAAAAGAAATTAAATTATCTGTTAAGAGTATATGAAAAGAATTTTTATATAGATAGCAAATATTGCAAGCTATTCTGTAGTCAAAAAATCAAAATTACGAAATTTGAGCAATTTTTCGTAATAATAACTGCAAAATGGTTAATTTAATTTCCATCAAAAGTCCGATCAATTACTTGCGTAAATATCAAATCATTAGATTTTATTCTGGTTAAAATTTTCATTTTATCATGAAAATATTTTTATTTATCCTTTAATGAGACTCAAAAAATAAAGATATCTCAGGGTATATACGATAAACCGAGTGAGAACATTTTTTGTTGATGTAATTATTTTTCAGTATTCGTGAAATGCATCTTAAATTCTCTTTTTTATCTAAAAGCCACGTTTACTATTTTTTACACTAACTAAAATGGTGATTTTATTGATTTAAACTAATTTGAATCATCTTTTCATGACGTATTACCTGTGTGTGAGGATTCTCGATAGTGTGGGCGTTTGCATGAAACAACAAATGTTCACAATATCATCAAGAACCGAACAGCATTATGCCGAATTTGGAATTTAGAAAACAACAAAATTAGCATCGATTGCAGATAGTGTGCAATTATATGATATAATTCAAAAAACCCACTACTTATGATTAAAATTCAGTTAATAACAGAACTTTCATAATATTAAACGAAAAAATATTATTAACCCAATAAGACTTCCATTTCTTCGAGTTATAAATTATCAACGCGTCATTTATACCTTTATTTAATAATCATACTTTTTCGGATAATATGGTAAAAATAATTTAAAATAACAAATACAGTTTTTTGAAGAGGTCATAATTGTCAAACAGGGGTATGGATCTGTATATGGATAGAATTGGTATATGCTATGTGTAAATTAAAAAATGTCACTCATTCAAACTTAAGAATTTCAGTTAGAAAGATTCATATTGATAAAAACAATAAATAATATCAGAAACACCTTTAAACTGCTTCACAAACATAATATTATTGATTAAGAGCGTGAAAGATATATATATAGTGAAAACACCCTGTTAAATTGTAGAATTAACGTTAATATGACTTGTTAAATTTCGATCTTTGCACTCAAAAGCTATTTTAAATTGAAAATGATTACTGTTTAACTAAAATTACATATATAAATTTAGATTGTTCATTGAATAGAAACAGTTACTCATTGACTGTGCTAGCCGTCTTATGAACAAATTTATTTATAAAGAGTTAAAACTTTGAAATTAATTATTTAAAAATATTTAAACAGTCAAAAATTCAGCAAGATGTTCATGGAACTCAGTTATAGCTTATTTTTATTACATTTGTCCTATCACAAAAACAAGTGCTAATAAATAGATGACGTCCAAATTTTAAACTTTAGATTTAATTCATTTTTGAAAACATCTGTGTTTTTAGGATTTTCAAAATTATTAAACGATCAAATGTTTATCATAATCCTATATTTTTTCAGTCATATTTTTCGTTTTTTTGCGATTCGATTCCCTTATCCTATAACAATCAGATTAAAATAAATATCGCTTTATTATTAAATGTTAACGATAAAAAATAGAAGTGATTATTATCATTTTTAAATGCCTATTGTATTTATAATAATATTCGAATTTAAGCTATCAGATATGGAATTGCGGATTCGGTTAATGAAAAATATCTTTTTGAACAAATATGTTTTGTAAGTATCGTACATGTTTTGACCGTCAAAAAAGCTTAGGGATGTGATATGATGCTAACACAAACTTGTTTCCCTACATCCGAAAAATGCTGACTTGTCCATTAGACACTTGAAAAAATTATCAAATTATCTCTGCGATCTAAATGAAGTATTATTTGGATTGGCATTCGTTTATCACGATGCGTCATCTTGTATCAAATTTTCCAAGGTTTCAGAACATATTAGACAAGAAAATAAGTGCACAGTGCCGTATTGAAGTTTTTGAAAAGACAGCTCTCTTTAAATATCTTTTAGATTTTATATCGTATAACACCAGATCTCGTTTTTGACATGATTGTATCTAAAACTTTCCTGAAGAACCCCGACATTAAAAGGGACATTATATAAATAAGCTTGAAGCTTAGATAAATTATTACACATGTAGGTTGTTAACTACACCGACAACCATGGTATTGCCCTTATCTAACCTTTAAATTCCATTGTCCTTATCAAATAAAATAAGCAACGACTCTTATACAGGCGGCGGTACAACACAGAAAATAGTATTCAGATGCAAAAAAAGCAACAATTATGCAAAAAATAAGCCTCAAATCACATCTATTTCTTCAAATGTAGTTTAAATTTGCGCATCCAATAATTGTAAAAAATAGGTTTATTTGATATTTTCGCCATCTGCAATAACATAATTACGATGAAAACATAATTTAAAATATGTTATATACACTATTGCCAGTGTATTTTTAATTTTTATGTATCACAATGATTAGTTTGCATTCCCTGTAATTACGAAATACAAATTTGCCTGTATTGTGCCACCACTATATTTCCATGTCAGTCTAAATATTATTCAGTTTGAGAATGGCCAACAGATGAGCAAAAATAAAAGTGAAAACCCTCGAAAACTTTAATTTATTTTGCCACCTTAGTGCACGAACCATGAATGAAAGCTTGTTTTTGACAAAATATAAATAATTAAACTTCTAAAATATACAGTCGAATGATTTTTCGTAAATTTAAATGCTAATTTATTAAGGTCGAATATTTGATTGAAAAATGCCATGTTATTTAGTATACTCAATTTTATTATGCTCAACATCCTCATCGTTGATTGAAAAATTTTGAGTACTTCTCAAACACCTATATTGAATATGCACATATCGAAAGGCAAAATTTCGGTTTTGAGAATCGTGTTTGTGCCAGTTCATTTCATAATTCTTATTTATACAAATTCCTAAATTACACATAATTTATAAAATCCTTTTGCAAAAGGCATACACTTAAAACAAAAAAATGCAATAAATGGCGAATTGCACCTAAAAATCAAAGAAAATACTATAGTCATTCGAAGAATTTTTTATGATAAAAATAACGAACGATTCAAAATTTTGGAAAAATCTAATGTAGACTTTAAAATAAGAGAAAAGAAGATTGGACATACAATGTTTAACAATATACGGGGAATTAACTCTGAGTACATTGAACAAGCGATCAAGAAGAACAAAATCATAATATACTAAGATTTAAAAATTCTCCTGCTAGAGAATTTCAACTGGCCATTTTAGAGAAAACAGTCTGAAGAGCCATCGTAAAGAAAAAATCAATTAAAAGCAGACAAAATTGTTCCTCTTGGACGAAATGCTGAAAAAACAATAAAATTATTTCATTTACATTCTTTTAAATATTGTAACATTATTTTTACACTTACACATTAAAGACGAAGCATTATACGTCTATGAAATAGGGTTAGTATTGCACAAAACGATAAAAATTTGTAATGCATCTTGCGAAAAAACAGATTTCTAAGGGTAATAAACTGTACATATAACACGCAGACCTATATTAGCATAGTCTTATTACATAATGGCGACGAGGAAACAGAAATCGGGACAGATGATACAAGCGCTGAGGAACTTCAAGTTTTTTGGGTTTTATAAGAACGCCTAAACATGGACAAATTACTTGAAGTGATTCGAACTCGCGGTTCGGATACATGAATTGGACTGTAACAACCGGAATTGGAAAGTATAAAGAGGGATCCCTTTATGAATAACAGGGGCAGCTTCCACTTCCGAACGAACTCTGACCATATCCAGGAAGTATTTGTGACGGACCGGGATCAGCAGAAGATTGTCGAGTTCATGGCTGGACGGAACAGGGGTAGAATCAATACTTCCGCACGAGACTCAGCGTCGGACGGCTGGTACGGAATCACTGTGAATCGTTACTGGAATTTTTCGACGCATTAAAAGATCTTTCTGTGGGCTGCACGCTCGGCGATAAGGCGGAGACGATTCGGGACAAGTTCGTACACACGTTACTAGATACAGAAATACAAAAAGAGATCACCCGGCCCTTTTCATCGAATGATGCAACCCTGGAAGATGTGTTGAAGGAGGCTTTGGTTATTTCAGCTATAGGAAAACAGCAGCCACTCTACAATCGAAGGAGAACAATACAAACACTTCAAACGAAACGGAGTCAGTAAACACGCTTGGAGGCGTGAGCTAAGGCAAACATAGTCTGATTCGTGGCAAAAGGTTTTGAACCCTGATACAGATTGTATCAGAGGTTGAAAACAAAGGCATAGTATGGGCATCCTATGCCCCGCTATGAAAGCATGCTGCCATCAGTGTTGTATGGCAGACAATTTCGCCATAATATGCCATAAGTCAGGAAGTGCTAAGGTGGTATGATCTAAGGAAATACTAAACACGATAGAAAATCTAGATAATCAAAATTTTGACTTATATGACAGTGATTTTTCGTGCACTAAGGAGGGACTGGACATGTCTACAGATAATTACACACTAAAAGTTAACATCAAGGTAGTCAGCGTTGTAATGCTAATGGATACAGTAGCTACATTATCTTGTGCCGGAGTATCTTTGTCGGAGAAACTTGTGATATCACATCTGAGTATAGTTCCAAAAATTAGAGGGTGCGCGAACAATCAATCTAAGACAAGAGGAATGGTAAGTGTTTTAGTTAAATGTGGGAAATACAGCAAATCTCTGCTCTTGTAATCACGGAAGCCAGGAACAAATATATATATTTGGACTTAATTAGACGCGCGAATTTGACATCAGACTATATTTCGATAATAATAAAGTCAACAAATTGAATTCACGCGATTAAAATCTCAATTAGATCGACGCACGATACTCTTCATTTTTTCAACAAAACAATTGGGGCATCACAAATCATACGGCTACGATTCATCTGAAAGAAAGAGCAATACTAATCTTACATAAACCGCGACGAGTTCTATTAGCAATTAAAATGGCTGTAAAAGAAGAACAAAAACAACTGGTGGAGAGTGGTGTCATTGAGAAAATCGATCCTTTGAAGGAACTGCTAAGATATGCATGTCCAGCAGTCAATATTTCAAAGGAAGATAAGTAAGAGTTCGTATTTGCGGAGATTTCAGCATCACATTAATAAGTACGTGTCTATCCTATCATACACGTTGCAATCCTTTGATGACGTTTTGGAAAATTGAAAGGTGGAAAAAATTATCAGTCTTAGATTCAAAGGATGGGTATCTTCCAATTACTTATGACGAAAATTCTAAAAATCTGGCCGGCATATCAACACATGTCTGATATTATTGTCATAGATGACTTACATCTGGTCTTTCCTCAGCTCAAGCCATATTCCATTCGACAATTGACTCGATTTTGTTATGCTTATCTTACGTTGCTTGCTGTTTAGACGACACCATTGTAAAATGTTTGAAATGATGCAGATAATTAAAGGACTATAGGGGAAGTTTTAAACGTTTTCAAGCGTGCAACGTGACAACATACACGCCAAACCGCAAGTCCCTACTTGACGAAATGAATTTCATAGGCCACAAAATTGACTGCAAGTGGATCTATCCATTAGAATCAAAGATTTACAGTATAACCCAGTTACCAGAGCATAGGACAAGAAACAGTTGAAAGCTTTTTTGGGATCTTTATCATACTCCTCGGGGTTAATACCACTGTTGCATGGCAAGTGAACTCTGTTCTATGACTTTAAAGGATAAAAATCTGGAAATGGAAGGGCAAGCCCTGAAATTTTTTCGAGGATATAAAAAAATCACTTTCTTCTGAGTTATCTTTAACTCAGTTTGATGAGAAACGCCTAGCTGTCGTTGCAACAGACGCATCGCATGCAAGGATATAATCTGTTTTGTCCCAAGTATGAGAATCTAAGGTCGAAAAAACAATAATTATTTTCTAGAGAACACTGATGGAGGCAGAGCAGATATATTCGTTAACCAAGAAAGAAACCTTTGCACAAGTTATCGATTTAAAAAAGCTTCAAAACTATCTAAATGGACGTAATGTCATACTCAAAACCGACCATAAACCTTGAAGGACCATTACTAAGTTGGAAAAAACTGACTATTATTAACCGCATCAGCGCGTATTACACAATGGTATATATATTCTAAGCCCATATTCTTATTAGTATAAAGTGTATGAAGGGAAGCGGAAATGCACTAGCGGACACTTTGCCACGATACCGATAAAACGAGTGGCAACTAGCGACGAAACTATATATGAAAGAATCAACCTATAGATGAAACATTTCATTGAGTAGAACTATTTTATCTCGAAATACAAACTATGACGTACTATGCTAGAAGATTATCTAATATGTATCTTTGGGATGGCCCAATCCAGAGAAACTAGAACAAATTCTTTTTCCATTTTTTGAAAAACGTCACGGGCTCTTGTATTGCGAAAATGTACTGATATGGAACGACAAATTAATTATACAATGTCACCCTGAGAAACCAGATTTTGAAATACTTACATATATGACATCCAGGAACCAACGCTATGAAACAAATATCCAGTGATAAGGTGTGATGGCCAAATGTAAACCAAGATGGGGAAATTTACAAATTATGACGCTACGAATGTCAAAAACACAGGCAAAAATAAACCGGAAACTCCTCTCTCAACTTGGGCACAATATTGTTTGCCTTGGGAACGCATCCACATCGACTACTCAGAACCAGCGGACAATCAATCAATGCGGTTGGTTATAAGCGATGCTGGAACGAAATGGATCGACATGTATTCGGTGACTAGTGCCGCTGCATAAAAAACAATCGAATGTTTATACGATTTCCTGAGCCGTTTAGCATTCCTGAAACAAATGTGACTGATAACGGTTGAAAATTTATTTCAAAGGAAGTCGATGATTTCTGTCAAGTTAAAGGAATACATCAAGTAAAAACGGGACCGTCTCATTCATGGTCGAAAGGTTTGGTGCAAAGGGCTATACGTACTATAAAGAACAAATAAAAAATATAAACACATTCAAAACATGAAAAACTGATTAGGTCTGTGTATATTTTGGCACCGAAATCTTACCACAATCGATCTTGAGACTGTCTGCAGAAACAATGTTGAAGTGTAAGCTAAGACGTACTATCAATAATCTCCGTCCAAGCATCAGTAGCATCGTTAATAAGGCTACATTGAGGCAAATATTTTACCACAATAGAGGTATATCTAATCGAGAATTTGAAGAGAATCATGCGATGTGGATAAAAAATTAAACAACGCCAGGATACTGCGAGGGAATAATCGAAGAAAGAACATCCGACTTATCATACAGAGTTGAATTCGAAGGGATATGGTTCAGAAACACGCTGACCATCTTCGTAGCAGAAAACCAGAGAATGTCGTAAATGATCAAACATGAACGGTAGACGCAGCCATCCTCAAAGAGAAGATGGAGGATAATGTAATAAACTGTGAAAAGAACACACATGCCTAGTTTAATGAAGTCCTACTACACCAAGTTTTTAATTATTATATAGATATAACGTAAGTATGTGGATCTTCCCCTGAGTCCTTCTTCATTAAAGACACACACTAATCTAATCTAACTCTACGAGTGTTCCCGAGTTATCTCTACACTCCTCCCCCTGAAGGCGAGTCGTCCACTACGTTCCCAAACTTGCTAGGAGGCCTGACTATTCGTCCATATCGTGTTTTGTAAGGTTCATTATGAGTAGTTTCAAGAGGGATATCAATATAAATTTCTCTATACTGGGGGCTATCTGACCTTTTGTCATGATATATCGAAGTTCTTCTATCTTTTCTCCGTCCTTCGCATCTTGACACTACCAATTTGCACCGGTTCTGATGGATCCAGCAATCAACTCGTTCCATGTGCAGTTTAACGAGGGGCGCCTGGTACTCCATGATTGTGTAGGGTCCCTTCCATCTGGCAGCAAATTTTCTCGATATGCCGTTGAGTTGAATTTTTGGAAACTTTACGTAGACTTTATCACCCACATTCAGATCAATTTTATTTGAATTCCTGTCATAATATTGTTTTTGTCTTTCTCTAGCGGCTTTAGAATTTTTTGCAACATAATTTATTTTTTGTAAGAGTTTTTTTCGATATAGATTGCATCTTGCTGCGTCGTTTAGACCAAAAATGAGGTCGATCGGTAGATAGGGAGAACGATGATAAACTAGCTCGAAAGGTGAAATTTTGGTTGTACTGTTGATGCTGGTATTATATGCATAGCAGAGTGAAGGCAATGCATAAGGTCATTCGTCGTCATCATTAATCGACTTTGAAATCATGGATATAATCGTTTTATTTTGTCGCTCTGCCAATCCATCTCCCTGTGGATGATACGGCGTTGTCCTCAGTTTTTTTATACCCAGGGATTCACACACTTCTTTAAATTGCTCTGACTCGAAGTTCGCACCTTGATC
>JWZT01000019.1:326042-350150 GCA_000827895.1 Thelohanellus kitauei
GTTCTAGTTGAGTTCTCCTGATTTGCTCGCTTAGATCATCAATCCTTTTTTTAAGTTGTTCAATTTCCCGGGAGTCTTGCGAGGTGACTGAATTACAGTTATTTTTTAACTTTGTTTCCCATCTGTCTGCAATCGTGGCAGCGTCCCAGATGTCACCGGGGTTCTCTCTTTGCAGATGTTGCTGTAAGTGGGGGTCCACCAAACCGTTAATGAACATCCCCACTAGCATTCTCTCATCGATATCTTTCTCGAACGATTGAAGGGCCAGTTGATAGATTTTCGATGCAAACTCCTGGTGCGTGACCTCATGCTCCATTCGGATGTTGAGCAACTTCATCATTTCGGAGGATGGATCCCTGGTTTGACGGAATCTAATCTTTAAACGTTCCACCAATTTTTTGAAAGTCAGTTCATCCCACTTAAGTGATATCACTTCCTTCCACACGTGAGGCTCTAGCGCTAATAAAAGCGCCCGTTTTTTTTCATCATCCGTTAATTTCTGGCCCTGGCATACAAGTTCAAACCTTTTATGCCACGAATCGAAATCGCGACCAGTGAACATCACCAAACCACTTAACACGCCTGTCCCAACCGCCAGTTGTGGATCTTCCCCTGAGTCCTTCTTCATTAAAGACACACACTAATCTAATCTAACTCTACGAGTGTTCCCGAGTTATCTCTACAAGTATTTATCCAGTCACGCGAAGCCTCGATTTAATTTACTTTTCGGGTAGAGTTTGAGCATTAAATTCTAGCGAATTAATCCAGATATCGTCATAAATACTTAAAGTATATACCCATGATGCAAAAGGGCTGTGGTTACGTACTTCCGTTTCCACCACAAAAGAAACAAAATATTTCTTTGACAATAGATAATGTAATATTACTAATTTGTCCCCATATTCGCCCTAGTTTAGAAACCACAGAACGGTTCGTTTCGAAATGGCATATCTTTTTAAAAATCAGATATGAGAATTTTGATCAATAATAAATATTATCCAGGTCATGAAAAAAGTTTCTCTCAAATTTCAATGATAAAACTACATCAAATGTATCTTCGGATAAACAAAATTTGTGTCATTACCATTAAGAGTGGTATCCACATGTGTTTTTTCGAAATAGATACTACTCTAAATAAAAAGTTTTTCGGTACTTTTACATGTCAAAAAATTTAAATAAAAAATGGAAAATGAAACATTTTAATTGAAGTTAAATCATGTAGAAATGTACACTAATGAATAACTTATTTTTGCATTTAGAATTTGTGCATTTATATTACTGTTGACAATGGTTATACATCCGTATAAATGAGAAACACAAAGATTCAAAATCAAAACACAAGAATACCTATTTCTAGATTAGTCTATTCACAAACCAAAAGAAACCCATCCTCGTTAATATTAAACCGAGAGTTTTTAGGTGACCGAACATTTCCTTTTTATGCTATATTGGAAAAGGCTGAATGTCTATTTTACGCATGCCTGAGTTATATACTAAAATATGAATGATACCTGTGGAATACCAAAATAAAAAAATGACTTATTTTAAAAATTATTAATCGTAAAGGGTCTTACAAAGAGAATATTTGACTAAGGCTTTAAAAGAATTAATGTGAGACAAATTACTCTGCCTTTAAACATTATTTTTAGTTAATTCGTGTTTATCAAAATGTTTCACCAATTATTTGTTGGTATGTCATAAAGAACAAAATTAAATAATTAACACCATGCAATCAAACTAAATCGATTGCTGATATTCTTTATAATGAGGATAAAATCGAAATAATTTATTGATAATTTTAATCAACTAATAATCATTTAACAATTGGTATGATTATAATTTATTGCAAATACTTATATCTTAATTCACATTTCATTAGATATTAATTGTTTCGCCACACCGCAATTCATTCTGGAAATGGGCAGTAATAACATCATGAAGGTGCTTCTAAACCTCACTCTATTAGTTATATACTTCCATTTGTGTAGTTCATCTAGAGCTCGGAGTTCAAACGATCAAGAAACCTATCAGTCACTAACACCAATAGTTACGCAGGTAGACTGAATATTACTCTAGACGATGTTCTCAGATTCTGAGATGAATGAGCTAAAACACCAATTTTGGACACAATCTCATCTCTATTTCTTATTTTTGTTCTACCCACAAAATCAGATGCCCGCTAGAATAAGTCAAATTGTTTTCGTGTCAAAGGATGGGAGAACATCCTTTAGTTACCAGAGACCCACCTATTATGCTAAACCGCTTTATGCCCATCAATTCTCCGCAACCAAAAATGTATTGTTTGGCATATCTGATTTGGATCAAACTTTCTTCTATATGGACAAGGAATTGAATATATTTCCAGCTAAAAAATACGAAGCGAATGAAGTAACCATACCATCGAGTTGTGACCCATCATACATCATCAAAATCTATATGAAAAATATAACAGTAAGTCAAGTTTATATCAATAAATTAAATAGTTGAACAAAAATAGCTAGATGGTTCATAATTTTCTTTTTTTAAACGTATAAAATATATCATTCCATTGATTCTCTTAGCTGCATCTTTAAAATTTAAAAATAGTTGATTTTCTGCTTTAAATCATTGAGATCACAATAAAGCTTTATGAAATTTATCATAGGTTAACCAGTGATTAAAATCGTATTCCTAAATAATTTTGTAAATTATAAATCAAAAAATTATATGAATTTATTGTTAAAACCCATAAAATATCCATATTACTAATCGCTATGTAATTTACAGAAATAAGTATCAACTACGTTTGTTTGGTTAGATGTCAACTAAATATTAAAGCACATGAAGGCAATATAAGATATATTTGATCGTTTTACATTGACCAAAAATTTCTGATTTATTTCGAGAACTGCCAATTTACATTTTGGGAATGTCGATTCATTTTGTCCTCTATATGTTAGTAAAAATACATCTAATTTTTATAATATTGAATAAGTTAAAATGTCAACTCCGATCATGAATTTCACGGCATGATCTGCTGTTTTGGAATTAATTTATTCATCATAAAAAGAGCGTCGTATTATTCACTATGATTATATTATCTATTTTAAAATTTTTCAACATCATCTTAATGATTTTTAGAAAGCTGATAGCTTGTATGACTTGTACGCAAGTCGTAACTATGGCCGCAATTATGAAAAAATTAGCGAAAATATTACTAAAGCGTTTTGGATCTGGAATACCACACGGATCATATATATTGGTATGTTACTGATAATTACAAATAGCCAACAATACAGTAATAATTCTAGACGCTTCAAACAACTTTCGAGTCACACACAAGTATTATCACATCGAGAGATTTTACCAAGTTCGCGACGAAATCATTTTATTAGAATTTGAACAGGTACTCAACTTTTTGGAGATAGTCATTCGAAAAAAGTATGATATTAGGAATTTGGCCAATACCAGATAGTAAAGAGATAACCACAAAAATAATACGTCACAAATATTTGTATGTGAGACCAGAGTTTACAATTTTTAATAATTTAAGGCTGTATTCATTTGTTCATGGGAATCATTATATCCTTGCCGGTAACAACGCCACTACTATATGCCTATGTGCTTTGAATAAAAAAGATCAATTAGTTTCGCTTGCATGCAATTTATCTATCTATGATAAGCAGGATGAAAAGTGTTCGTACGTTATAAATCCTCATCTATTTGGTGTCATTTACGTCAATTTAAAAGATAAAGATTCGAAAATACGAACCTATATATCGCTCAACAACGGAAAGAATTTCAGGCCTTTTAAATTAGAAGACGAGAGTTCTAAGTGCCAGAATAGTGATTGCCATGTTGAATTGGATCTCAAATGTTCTTCGGATTATATAAAAAATAATTTTCCTGAAAAGTGGATCGTCATTT
Source organism: Thelohanellus kitauei (assembly GCA_000827895.1). Taxonomy (NCBI): domain Eukaryota; kingdom Metazoa; phylum Cnidaria; class Myxozoa; order Bivalvulida; family Myxobolidae; genus Thelohanellus; species Thelohanellus kitauei. Next base: position 329,949 of record JWZT01000019.1, read on the forward strand.
TTAGAGGAACGTATCAGCGCGAAGGAGTTTATAGACGCCATACTTTTCTTTCATTCGACGGAGGGAGAACATGGAAGATACTTGATTTTAACATCGACAAATTGTTAGTTTTAAACCACGGTGGGCTATTGTTGGCGGCAGAAAGCAAGACTGGAATAATCTGGTATTCCTATGATGATGGATTGAACTGGTACAGCAAAAACTTACGGGCTTACAACTTCATAGTTATGAAACCCCTAGAATATCCAAATAATCTAATTGTTGCTGCAATAAATTACCAACAGCAAAAAAATATCGACTCTTCATTCTTTATAAATTTCTCAAGCGTAATAAGTAGTTTATATCTAATAACAGATAGTTCATGCCAGAATGATGACTTCGAAGCCTGGCACACGCCGAGATATTATGGGAGCTGCTTTCAAGGGCAGATTCTCTCATACCTCAAGAAAAAGTCCACGGCTCTTTGTGTTGATAACCGAAATTTTATTTTGCCATCTATTCAAACATGTCCTTGTTCACTTGAAGACTTTCAATGGTATCACAGAATTAACCTTAGTGAACCAAATTATTATTTTAAAAACAATTTATGTACTTTGGATAAACTTTCGACTTTTACACAACGAGCCAAGATATGCCGAGACGGTGGGATAGCTCTAAATGAATTGGATGGGTATTAATAATATTAAATAGATTCGCAAAAATGGATTCAGATTTATGTATTCCTCGACAGAAAACGTGGGATGAAAATTCTAAATATTCCGATCATTGTATAAGCAAGAGTAATTTGATAATAACACCAGATTTCAGAATAAGACTATTTGTATTTTTAGAAAATCAGTTAAAAGAATGCGTTCTTGATTACCAGGGAAAATATTTACCAGCTACTTATTTCATAACTTATTTTCTGCCTATAAATATTGATGAAAACACTCCAATCACATATGATGTTCAAGGCAAAGCCTTATACATTTTAATTAATCAAATTGTCACACGATTCTCTGTAAGAAGAGGCAATTTTACACACCACAAAACTTCACTCTATAAATTTGGCTTTGATGTTATTTCAATGATGTTTGATGATTCCAATTCTCTGCTTTTTCTGTTAGATAGGACTCAGCGTTTATTTGTGATATCAATCAAGTCTCATTACATCAAATTGCTCTCTCGCCATGTCACAGGTTTCCAATTTGACACGAATTCTTTGTATACATTGAATTAACTTAAGGGCGATCTCCTTTTCCAAGTCTAACCAGATTTGTTATTATCGCTTGCATTCGAAGATAAACTGTCTAAACGCAAAAATGGGCATCAAGAAATATGTTTATTCCCTTGAAAGTCAATATCACATTTGGTTACTGTACAATAAATCCCTTTTTATTGCCACACATTTTGGTGTTAAAAAATCTATCAAATATCAGGTAAATCCAAATGAAAGTTTGTCTCTATATTCTAAATCATTAAATTGCCGTTTAATGATTTCTTTGATATTTCTAGATTCGTAAAAACTTAAATCCATTTTCTGGCGTAGATTTTTTGTGGATTCAAAGGATTTCATCAGATTTATACACATAGTCATTAGTCTTAGTACAAATTCAACTATCTGATCACCTTTTTTAAAAACACTGGTGATAAAATGTTTCTAATATTTTTTATTTCTCTATTTGTAAGTTTTTTGGGACTGTTAAAATTAATTTTATTAACCTAATTAATTTGTCTCATGAAACCCGACTGAGAAGTATTGAGAATACAAAATTACTGCGTTAGACAATTTTATTACCACTTAATTGACATTATTTTGAAAACAAACAGGCTAAGTTTAAGCTTGAATGATTTTGTACTGAATTAGATAAAATAACTTAATCGAAATATTTACAATTTTAATATCTAACTGTCCTCAATTCTACCTTAAAAACCACACTTTTTAGCCATCACTTTCTCTCATCAAAACTACAATTCTCTTATAATTTGGCTGTTTAATTACGTTTAACTGATCTATAGTTCATAAACATACTTGGATCATTTGAATAATTTCAGATTTATCACTGTTGGCTGAATATATTTGATTAATTTTTGAGAGAGATTCTAAAATGATTTACCAGTTAATTGAGGATGTCCTACTTTGAATTAATACGCTCAAAATAATATGGGTGATGTTTTCAAATTCTTGGTTGAGACATACCCTAGGATATCTTATGAGATTTATCAAGAAATTTTAAAAATATAATGTCATTCCAATATACTAATGAGGTATGCCTTGAACTCTATGTTATTTTTGAGGAATTTAATATTTATAGCTCCCTAACGTCGCCCTATTATTGGTCTTGAGATCAGGGAACTCTTTTTAATCACGAAATAAAAGATATAATACGAACCTCTGTCAAGCTTTATCTTAAATAATATGATTCAATCAATAGCCATGTTATAGATCTCGATAGTATTGATAAATATTTAATTGCTTGATGAAAAATATTTTGAAGCCAATATTTATTACATCACATTAGGTAATTTTTCAGTTTGCCGATGTGGATACATTTGATATCGTAAATCAAAATTTGTATTTTATACAAAATTCGATGTTGGTTCATACGAATCTCAACAAATCCACCCGACTTAATCGTGTTTCATATGCCAATTTTTCTGAATCCATTTCATTAAATGTACATACCCAATATTTCTCGAGTAAGTTTAAAAATATAATAGAAATATATCACCAATACCACAACACAACCTGCCAAATTATCTGCGACCCGTTAATAAAGTCTGAGAGTTTCTGTCATTGTGTCGACGCACCTGAAAGATCGAGAGAATACATGTGTGATCTCTATGATGCTGAATGTCTGAGTAAATTAATTTATGATTTAAGACAAATTATGTGTTGGGTTCAAGTGCAAAAACGGCAAATGTCTGCTAAATAACGTTAGATGCAACGGGATCAATGACTGCGGCGATCGCTCTGATGAATCTAACTGTGAAGGTATTTACATACATAAGTAGTAACGTGTCTTTTCGCTGAACATTTTTGTATGGAAAGATGCATTTCAAAGGAATTCATATGTGAGTTTATGATAATTTGAGGTCCTGATTTATCATATGAATATTCCAAGACCAACACTACAGGTATATTGCGACGGACTGCAAATGAGGCTGATTTTTACGACAATTATCACCATTCACCATCGCAGATTAAAAAATTAATTTAACGCTTTTTAATGATAAAATATCTATCTCCATTTACTTATATATAATAAAATTTTCGGTTATTCTATCTCCCTAAGATTGAAAAGGTTGCGATCCCAAGATAGTTAAACAGTTCACATATCCTGAATCCTAAATACACTGTTTATACGTTGAGTTAAAAAATATGTCCTATTTTGAAGTATATCTATCTATAATGAATGATTCGTATGGAAAGTAATTTTTTCGATACGGGAAGATACAATACAATATAAAAATACATCATTCAGTTTGAAAAAAACTTTTACATGTCGAAATTGAAAGTATATTTTGTAAATGAGCTTGATAAAACAATTCGTGATAATCTCTGGAAACTGTGATATTGTAATCTCAATTTTCTTCATTAAATTAATATGTGAAATCGTAGATTTTTAGTTAATCAACACACTGATTTATTGAAAATAGACCTGCCAATAATTCAAGTTTTTGTAAGATCATATAACTAAAATTTAATCGTGCCTTGTACATTATCCATTTGATCAGCCGAAATACTTTAATAATTATTTATTATCGATAAAATGACATTTTTGAACATATAATTTCAGGTCTCGAGTAATTCTGATCGAACAAATACACTTCAGAATACTTGATTATGTGTGTAGATTCCGAATTTCGAACTAAATATTCAAATGAATTCTTTTTTTTTTTATAAAGACAGTATAAAATTTTTCAAATGCGCATATCGCATGTAAATATTTTGTCGACAGCATCAATGACTTAAAATAGAGGAATTCATATCAAAATTGTGGAATAGAATCTCTGATTCAAATAGCAAACAATACCAGCTATTCTGCATATAAATGACACAATTCAATCTTGATTGCTCTATATTTTTAGGCAAACGTTCAAATAAACGAACAATTATCTTCTAAAACCCTACGATGTTCTGTAAATACACAATAGATTTCATCAACAAAAATATGCATAGTTGGCATGGTACGAAAGACGAATATGTTCAGTAATCTGCGTTTTTAACAATCATATTCTCTTTTTACTAATTTTTAATATTACCACATCAATTCTAAATGCTTGGAATAAAACACTGTGTTAAGGCTTTCATCAAATAAAGATTAATTTCTAGACGAGTTGAACTTAATAGAGAGAAAAGCACCACTAACCTTTAAACCAATGAAAATATTGATACCACAAATCGATCACGTATTAGAGCTAGTATAAGTATCTTTCTATTACCTTGGGTGATTTTAACATCAGATATTATTAAATTAATTGTTCATAGTTATTAATTTGCTCAGCCATATAGAATTTTACGATGTTTATGTTGAAGTGTGTAATTGACAATATGTCCACAATTTCCCATGTTGTGAAAGCCTTACGTATTATTCTAGATTCAAGTAGGTAATAAGTGATACAAAATTGGATAAAATCAATATTTTTAACGTCTTGCTTCTCTATAAAAATTCATACAAGCGAATGATAATTTAAAACACTGCAGAAATAAAAAAATCTTCGCCACAAATGTGAAAAACAATTCAGCAAAAGTCAGGAATTACTATTAAATTAAATAGTAACCAGATTTAGCCTTCATGGACTAAATGATTTGGCATAAAAAAAGTTGTTTAAGACATTTTACTATTAGCCAAAGATATCCAACTTTCAATGATGTCGTCTGCTCATTCTAGACATTAAATAATTGGCGCCTAAAAACATAAGAACAACTTTATAAAATGAAGATTTCCATTTTTTGAATTTCTTGCACATGATCGAATATTTATAACTAGAGTAGCGTGTGTGATGTTTTATGGTAAACATTAGCGATATAGACGAATTTACAACATAAATGACAATCTATGTCAAATTTCGCTAATTAAAGGGAAAGTCGATTAATTTTTAAATGAAAAAACTTTTATTAAAATACTTCCCTCACAATATTAAATCACAGGAAAAATTCCAATTATCTAATGAATAAATACTTAGAAATCTCACAATTTCTGATAAAATTAATCTGATTTGTCATACAGCAATTCTGTCAAATTATTCATCTAATGTTAAATTTTATCAATTTAGTGATATCCTCAATTCCAAAAATATCAATGTATAATCGTTTGAGCAGCAAAAATTGATATTCGAGTTGTCTGTGACTTCAAAATGAACTTCTCATACCAAATTTTTTCTGGCAATATTATATTGAAGCTCATGTTCTTCGACACCACTAGCATCTATAAAATCGATAAAATATTCGACGCAAGAAATATTCGGCAGAAACGAAGCCCTAGAATACCGTCGTTTTGCAACAAAATTTTGATTTTTGGAGCAGTTTTGTGTATTAAAATATGTTTACCTATCCATCCTATAGTTGACTCTGATAACTTATGCATAAAGGCTAGGTCATTTACCTTTAATTAAATAAAATTCATGCAGTTTTAGGGTTTTCAAATAGCTGGTGAAAATCTAAACGCAAGACGTCGCACAAATAATGTCATTTGACGTTTCCAAAATATACTTATGGATAACGGTATATTTTGTAATTTGATGAATTTCTCGATTGGAAGGGGGAAAGGTATACACATAAATTTTGACATTTTTGAATTCTAATGTAGCTTTTTTATTTGCAATAGTTTACTTTTCACCCAATTTAAACAACATATAAATATCAGTTTGAAAAATACAAGTGTAAAGTTTCATATTATCAATAAGATTAAAAACTAATTCTTAAAACTAGTGTATTTTTTTTAAATTCCTTGAAAACATTCTAATTTTGAACTATCAAAAAAACTGGAAATCATTCGAAGCACTATAAAATGAGAAAATAATTGGAAAATGTCGAACGATCATGATATGTCTCAAAATTACATTACAAAATTATTGATTATAAATAAAGAGACTCAGAATGTTTTTATTTTACCTTAAACGGATGATAGACAGGGTAAAATTATTGTTGATGATAACTCAAATCGTTTCAAATAATATATGAATCACATAAGAATCTTTTTGAAGTTATTACCAGAAGTGTCTTATGTATATTCGTTATTCCTATGGATAAATTTTTTAATTAACAAAGGTCTTAAAATATACCAATTCAAATAAATTATACAACAACTGGATATTTGAGTAAACACTTATGTTGAATGATTTCGAATATTTCACTCAACAGAATCCTTAATCGATTAAGCATGATTCAATTTACACACACTGATTTTGACTATAGCCTAACATGTTTGACATGAGAATTAGAGAATCAGTCCACAAGGGACTCAATATACATGTATTGGATTCATTATCTATTTCTGACATCGAGCATTTTAGGATACATAATGGTGACATCTACATCGACTATGTTAAAGAGACTGTGATCCAAATTTTTAGGGTGAAACCATAAAATCTCTAATGTTTATTTAATATGTATGCGCAAATGTGGTAAATCTTGAAAAGTATGATAAATTGACAAAAATGATTGTCTCTCGCCGTTTTAAACTCTACTTAATCATTGTTAGGTATAGTTTATTTCTAATTTCAAAATGTAATGAGGTGATAAAAAACCACAATATTTCTAAAGACAAACAGATGAAATTGAAAATATAATTATATATGAGATTTAAAAGCATAATGGCCAAATATTTTCGATACGAGACCATACCATAGGAATCAGATTACACCCACAAGAGTGTAAATTTTTTATAAATTTCCTAATTGTAGTTTTATTGATATTTTTTTTGTTTATATTCGATAAACAATTATTAGACACTTTATCATCAAAATTTATACATTTTTATAAAGAATTTAACCTGGGTATAGAAAATTGAACCATCTCGATGCTCACTCCACCATTCGAAAAAATTTCCGATATTTAAATTATTAAATGGTTGAAAGGTATCATACATCTCTCTTTAGATAGTTACCCTAACTTTTTCATAGCTCTATCCGATTTTAATTTATTTACCAAATTTCACGAGTTTGCCTTGCCAATTATTGACTGAATCCTCTTCTGCACGAGTACGTCAATATGTAAATCATCCAACTACTATTTATTAAATGTTTAAGACAAAAATTCAATGTATATTTATGTACTAATGAGAGGATAATACACAATAAATGATTCTTTGAAGCGCATAATTGATTACATGCAAAAGAGAATGACTATAAGAGATGATACTAATTTTAATAAGAAGTCACGAGACAAACATTAGGTAAACTACAAACCGCAGCAGGGAATAACTTGAATAAAAAACAGGCAAGCATTTCGAAAGATATATTAAATTAGATTTTATTAAGTTGGCAATTGATTACATACAAACGATGAGGTAAATTAAAGTTATCATGTACAATCCTATAATATCAGCAAAACAGGATAGATGTAAAATTTTATGAGCTTTAATCGAAATTTTAGATTGCCAAACAATTAATATTTGTATCAAAACCACTACTTTTTTGTTGATAAAATTTTAAAACGAAATGTGCATAGTAGTTTAAGACGTTCTGACCTATTTAGATTTAGCGACGGATTGTATCGATTTTGTGATGGCCCGTTTAACTGCGATTAATATTATATATGCAACAGAATAACGCGCATATCAGAGTGTTCAAAAATAAAACGATAAGAAAGAGACAATCTATTTAAAAAAACATTGAAAAGGCTAAGTAATACGATCAATGATGCAAGCTATACGATGCTAATATGCTTTTTCAGTTGAAAATATCACATGGTACTCATGACCTATATTCCATCTCATTTTTGATATTGCTGCCCGGAATAAAAATATGTAAATTTATGGTGCGTAGCAAATCGTAAAAGTGATTCATGTAACTAACTGTTACAATTCTATTCGGAATACATGTTAATATTCGATATGATTAACAAAACAGCTTGAGGATTTAATAGATTTCCTATCCACACAATTTGGTCAAAATCAATTACATTCATGCCGTCAGAAATTTATTTATTAAAATGATAAAATTTACATCTTAAATAAAAGTTGATCACTCTATAGATTATAACATTTATTTTCCAATTTCCGCATTCATTCCTGCTTTTGATCCAGCAGGTGTCAATTTCATCAAAATCAATCATTTATCCTGATGATATAAAAATTTGATGCAGCCCAAGTGATTTATTTTATTGATCTGTGGCCGAATTCTTGATATTGTTTAAATTTGTTCATTAGACTGTAAACATCTTCGCAGTATGCACTCGGTGCTTCAAATGTTCAATGGATTCAAGAAGAAATGACAATTCTTTCACGTCTTCATCCTTCATAAATTGGGCTATGATATCGTCAAAAATATGAATTGCACTTTAACTTTTACAGAATCAAACATTTAGAATCATCATATTATTCACGTATTTCCTGAATTAGAAATTTTTGAAATTTAGGCATAACTCCTCAATACCTTCTAATTAATGAGTTCAAAATATCTTTGCAATATTCGAAAAGCGATTCCTAAATAATAGCTATATTGAATTATTTTGAACCAAATCATCGACAATGAAGTGATAGTATACATTATATATATATGTATTTGATTTATTCCTCGAAGATATTTTTTATGTGAGTGATCCACGTAGTGAATGGATGGTATATCTGCATGTCAGTAAGATTAGTACGAAGAGGAGTAAACATATTCTTGAATTGATCGGCTAATTTTTTAAAAATCATGAATCCAAAATTCATTTAATTAACATCAATGAAGCAAAAAAGTGTGGGCAAGATGCTGGTCTTTCCAAATATAGAAATAATGCAGCCATATCGCTTACTGAATCGTTTGAGAACGTTTTTATATTTTTTCATAGTTCATGTTAATGGTTTTGTTTCACAAACTATTATCACAGATAATCTAAGTGCCACAGGCGTATGTCAAAAAGGTTACGAAGGTAAATTACAACTTGTGAATGTCTAATTAAAAAAGGAATTAACCAAAAATTTTCATCCTAAATCGCTAATATAACATTGTCGTTTTGTTAACTTTTGTTAAGACCATCGAGAGAAAACTTTCGAAAATTTGAAAAGTTTGTTATGGCATATTATATTCAACAGAAAATATACAAACCATGCCTTCAACTGATGGTTGGTGATTAAAGAGATGTGTAAAGAGACTCTGTTCAAGCCCCGATGGCATATGGTCAAGCTAATGTCGATTTCACCAGAGAATTAACATCTGTTTCTAGCTCTAAAATTTCGTTCGCGGATGTCACAGACTCGTAAGATGTATGCCATCTCCTCCACTTAGAACAAAATAGTTTATGATGGGTATTAATGAGCTTAAATTTCATTTATCTCTGCATCAACTGGTTGTAAATCTAATAAAATATTAAATGATTATTTAATTAGACAGAGATTGTGCTGTATTTAAAGGCAATATACTGTCAAGAACAAAGGTTCCATGCCTGGGATTTATTACCTTATAAGGGTCGCTAGAGCATTCAATTGATGTGGTTTGTCACTGATAAGCGGTAGGCAGAGAATTCAGATAAAAACGTGCTATGTAGGATCTTGAAGTGAATTAATGCGACCATAGATGACAATTGAAAAATTATAAGGATTTTTATTTTATAAATAGAAACAGAAATCAATGATTCACCTATTTCATACCTTACGAACATTCGAAAAATATCAAGTTTCCTTGTACATTCGATTGTTTTCTAAGTGAAGTAATTTTATATGATTTTACTTCTTCAAGAAATCAAATCTTTAAAAGGTACAGACAACTCGAAGAATGCCATTTAGTTTAGCGCGTAGAACTTGTAAAATATAACTATAGAGAATATCTCAGTATCATACAGAGCATGACTGAATTATCATTCTGAAATCAGACAGAAGACAAGTCAGGGTGGATGCCGTGTTTATTGGAAATAATGCAAAACATGAAAAAATCAGCTGCCGACTGATCTGAGACTACTTAACTGTTCGCATTTATTAAACCATATTTATATGTGATAACCGTGGGAGGTAATTGTAGCCATTATTTTATTATAATTAAAAATTCAACTGATCTAAATAAAAATATCTACATCACATATATGGCTAAATATTTAAATTTATCGGTTCTAACACCTTTTATGACTACTATTTAGCGTTTTTGAGTTACACTGTATATCTCTGGTGAGATACAATATTTAGCCTTGATGATTACATTTTCCACTCAGCAGTTATGCCGATCTAACTCGGCTCTTGATTTTCACATTATATAAATTCTTCTGGATAATTAACCTACAACAATTTCTCAACCTCATGATTGATTGAAAAATATGGAAAAATCGTTTATTACCGAATATCTCTTGAAAAGTTTTCTTTTTGAGATTAAAAATGTAATGGATGAAAGTTCAGAACAGAAACATTCAATGGATACAAGAAAATTATCATGCTCTAATTGCGTTTCGTATTTCATGATGGATAAGCCAGGAAATTAGTGATTGATAAATAGAAGATTTTTCATTCATTAATGTCTGTATCACAANCAATACTTCATCTGTTCAAAAAAATGTTAGGTTGGGAACCTTACCGCTTTTTGCCTACTTTATGACTATTAATGCAAAACAGCCATGAATTTTTCATATACTATCAACATTTGCACCTTATTTATGCTGATTTTACTTATCGACTCAACGATATTTTATATATTTGTTAATACTAGTTGGCTTTTGGATTCCTTCGATAATTTAAATACTGCTGATTCATAAAATTCAGATTGTAGTTATTGATACTCAGAACTAACTAAGAAATAAAAAAATTCAGATTGGATGTCTTCTGCTCGACAAATAAATATCAGACCATTATCCTAGATTCTAGGCTAGAGTACAGATATTTTAAAAGCATTTATGTTAATCTATTTAGCCGAGAGATGGCTTAGTGCAGTTTCAACTTTACTTTCAAAAAATGATTACGTTAACGCATTGCTGATGGTGGCCATCTGTGACAAATAATGGTGAATGGGAAAAAGACATTTACAAACCAAAAAATCCATCATTTTCAAATATCAAACTTATTTTGTTCTGATTGACTTTTTGAATATTTTTTAATAAGTAATATACAATGTTTTAGACAAATAGCGTTAAATATAATTTTATCCGATTGTATGCCTTAAAATTTTTTTTCCTCACAGAGGTGGCGTTAGTTGTGTTTAGGATGGAAATCGAGACTTTAGAAGATTATGGATATCTAATATTATACACAGGAAGCCAATATTTAATCGACACTGACCGTTTTGAAAAAGAGACAGCCATTCATCACAATATCATTAAAAAAATTTAATGAATCATATTGTATTCCATCACCCATAATGAGCGTTGCCAGATTCTATTGTTGTTTCTGTTTCCACGCCACCAAACACTTCGAACAGTGCCAAATTTATTGACACATTGTAGCGTCCTTCCCGTTGAGTTCCTATCATCCTGTAAATCGGAATCGATAATAATACACAACCTAGCAAGCAAAGACCTGATAATTAAATAGAAAATACAAACAATCAACGAAATATAGACACCTCTCATCAATCGTCTTTTCTGTTTTTTGTCGACTGGGGTAATTACGCGTGAATGAATGATTTGGGTACAAACCACGCTTTTGGAAATGCAGTCACCTTTACACATGTGTTCATGAGCTGCGCACTTTTCTATGATAAACAACCTCTCATACTTGGGCACTCGGTCTCGTCGCTATTGTCACCGCATTCATCAATTCCGTTGCATCTCACGTTATTGCTTATGCATTTTGAGTTCTTACAGAAAAACCCTGCGCACAGAGGTTCTCGATTATAAATGACAAACCAAGACAATCAGGTTGATTCTTAGGACATATACACTTATTTTTGTCCTGGAGCATGTTGGATGGACAGCCACAAGAAAGTGTTTTATCAGAATCGCGATAACAAGCGAACTGACATTTTAATTTTTGACAAAGTTGCAAGTGAGCTGTCAATAAACAATTTACTTTGTAACCATACTCGATGGAACTGTAGACGATTGAAATTGTGATTTTCCACTATTAACATTCCATGGCGTCCTGATTCTGATTCTTTGAACATCAGGTTGCCTTGTGTTAAGTAGTACAGATGATCGTCATAAATTGCGAAATCCGATACATCTATAAGACTCAGAGTGTCCTAATTAAGAAAATATTCACCGGCATATCACCAACATCTTGCTCGAACGTTTGTATTTTTAACACCTTATTTGTTGTAAGAAAGTAAGCTTTAGATTCATTATAGTCGACAAACGCTTGCGTAACATCGAAATTTTGCTTATCACATTTGGGGGTTTCCATGAGATTGCCGTAACAAACCATGTTTTTGGATGTCACAAACGATATAAGTCTAAAATCGAAATTGGATTCAACCTTTGGTGTGGAGCGTGTTTAAACGCCACGACATCCTCAGATATCACATGTTGAAAATTTGTTAACAGTGATAACAATTTCAGCTGCCTTTGATGGGTCATGAAAATCAATGCTTGTGCAGCTGGGTCAAACGTCATCTCTAAAATGGTATCATTCAAAAAGTAAATTGATGCTTGAGAGATACCGAAAAATGGAAACTGAGTGATATATTTATCTGTTAGACTGTACACCATTTGTCCAGGGAAATCAAAGGCAATCGGGTTTTCAACACTCGCTTTAATGAAAGGATCAATTGGTATTGGCATCTTGTTGACGATGTCGCTACGATGGCTTTCTATTCGCGACATGTACATCCGATCAGAAGTAAATAAAAGAAGGAAATCGGTATAATCTAATTATTAATAATGGAACCTTTATTCACACAAAGTTCCGGGGCGATCCGGGTAACGCCATTATAAAAATCTACAGCGATGCAGGTGTCTTGGCTCAAGTGTACAAATCTAATTAATAATTGGAATCACCCTAATTGATGTTCCTTATCACTTGATGTGCCAGTGCACATCACAGGTTCATACTGCATACCTAAGAGAAATTCTGGAACACAAATATCAGCAAATGGCTGATAGCCGAAAATGCTAGATTAAAGGACAGTATACCATCCAAAACTATCAGGAGTGCATTTACATTTTAATATTTCAACAACATGCCATTTCATGGTGTCAACGCAATGGCTTTGAGGTTGACGCGTCATCATTTTATAACCATGTCCTAGGTGACAGAATCCATCTGAAATAGGAAGCTCCCAACTGTGATAGTCATTCTTTCCACAATCATTATCTGTGTAAGTTGAATAAAAACTGAATGTTTGCGATAAATCGACGATTTTAAACAGGATCTCGTTGGTTTTAGTTTCTTTGGCCACTATTAAAGCCTTTTGACTAGTTTCAGTAAATCTTCCCATATAAAGAATTTTAGGTTTATTTGTGAAAATTTCGTAAGGATTCCATGTGACGGCTTCATCTGAACTGTAGTTGATATAGTTTGTGTCCATGTCCACAGATAATATCACCATTCCAAAGTTGAGCATGATCAGTTTTGATCTTGTTTTCGGAGCAGTTTTCCATGAATATCCACTGTCAAATGTAATGAAAGGCAGTAATCTATCTGCCAATTGTTGGTAATGAATGTCAACCTCCTCAGAATTTCGGGTAATACTTTGAGGATCGTGAAGACTGAGTTTAAAATGTACTGGTGGGTTATAACCAGCATTAAGAAACTTCATTTCGTGCCATGTTCGACCTAGATTTGTGCTTCGGAGAGTCTGTAACTGGTTTTGTTTGTATGGAAAATTCATATACATTCGACCATCCATTCTTTTATCGAAGTAAAAATTGGACTCCATCAACGATTCCGTGTGACTGTTTGAGCAGACGTCCTGCCAAAATGCATAAATGTGCTTGTTTAGGTCCACAGACAGGTGGAACGGTCGTCGGTAACCAATATTAGATGATAATTATTGAAGTCGAAATCAAACAGTTTGACTTTCTAGTTTAATGAAACATTCACAGTTATTTTTAAAGAAAAGGGAAAAGTTGTCTGCAAAAATATCACACTGTCAAAGTTGATGATGATCAAGTTCAAATGATTATCATTCTGAAAATAATAAACACTCAACATTGTTTGACTGAATCAAAAGGATGTAATCTCCGGCCACTCTATAATCTACGATTCCTTCTTTCGAGACTGGGGCCGAAATAGATTTTGGATTTATGAGGTGAAATCTGAAATTAAATCGTTAGATACGTGTTGTCTGCTGTTAAATATACATATCCCTTATTATTCGAGATTCTAATATGATAAAAACACTCACAAATCTAGTTTTACGAATCGTAACACTTTTGTCTCATCGTATGCATTACCGACTTTGAACAAACCCAACTTTTCACCATTCTATCACGTCAAAACAAAAATGTATGTTTATTAACCATCAAAAACAACTTGATTTATATATGCTAACTTATAAATGAAAAGATCCCAAACGATTTTCAGGTAATATGAACATTGATCAATTTTGTGATTGATCGAACCACAACTTAAAACTATTGAAAATGTAAGTCATGAAATTGCTCTATTATATAAACAAATTAAATAAATATGCACTGTTTGGACTGTGCGGCTGTTTGTTTCAATGATTGATTTTTACGTCATGAGCATAAAAGGTGAAAAATCACAACAAACCTGTTAATAAATGAAAAAATCCCAAAATCAATGTGCTCGAATATGATTAAGATATTTATCGATTATACAGATCAAATTATCTTTTCATCAAAAAAATTACAGGTCGGTCGAAGAGAGAAAAATACAGCTTTAATCATCTAACATGCATCATATCATTGTTTTATTTTGATAGATTGTATCCTTTACATCGTATAGGAAAAAAACAAAATTAAACAATCCAAATGAGGTTCGGATTACTCATAATTCACTATAAAGACGCTGAAATCAGGTCATTAATGCAATCAGGAACTAGCCATTTAATTCAGTGCCCATTCTAATATGACTCTCTGTTCCGTATGGATAAATTATTGCTTTAAGTATTTGTATCTCATACAATTATAAATGCACACAGTGATCAATCAAAGTTAGAATAAACCTTTGATTACACATCTTCATTCTCAATGACAAAGATCGATCCAGCTAAAACAGGAACAACAGATAGGATTTACACAATATAAAAAGTTCCATTTTGACTATTCTCAATCATAAAATGATTTATTGATTTATGCAAACCGTTGATATCAAACAGGCAAATTGGTGATTGTTTTATTCAAATTGGAAGTTTTCACGAATAAGAGGAAGTAGAAATGGACCGAGCTTGAGTAATGGATCATAAATTTTGAATGCGTGCGCAGAATCATCACAAATAAGATATTTTTAAAGTCGCGTAACTATGTTTAACAAAAAGCGCTCACTTTAAACGTTAATCGAAAGATACTAGTACAAATTGCTGATGCACTTTTGTATGTAGAATTTATCATTCATCAAAAGATCTGTTGCACGATGTTAAGTTTTGATAGATACCGCAATAAAGAAAAGTCAATGAACCATCGAACAATAAAACACACGAGAAAATAAATCATATGCTTAAATATTTATCTCGCTATCATTAAATAATATGCCATTATATACAGATAAGTATAAGATTTTATTAAAACTTGTCAATTATTTTTTATGTACAACCCCATCTGCAATCATCTATCCTCCAGTCAAGCAATGTTTTTCAGTCTTAAATTACTAGATATACCAAATAAATCATGACAAAGACGAGGCATATACATTTAAAACACACCATGAATGTTTGGATAAAAATTAGTTTTTTTTGTATCTTGGAAAGTCAAATTCTAAAACAATAAATTATATTTCGTGAAAACACTCTATTATTTAAATGACACGAATAAATCAAAAGGCAACATCATGAAATCACAGAATCGAAATCAGCGTATGTTTTTTTTGTTAAACAATGAAATATTTTAACAGTCATTAGCATCATTTTTTATGATTCAATAAGATGATTAATTTGAAACTTATCATCCATAATACTAAATATAAAATAAAAAAGTCATAAATCATATTTGGATAATGAATTTTATGATATGGTCATAAAATGAAATAGATTTATTGGAGAATTAGGTCATCATTAGTGAGCGTAAATTCAACTTACTTCACTAACTGTGTATTTAATGGCGAAATCCAGAAATTCTGGATGCATTACGAATTCTGTGTTGTGTTCAATTGATTCGACGTTTTCAATTTCGTAACGTTCATTGATGTAAAATGCTACTTCATGCCTGTTTGAAATCGCAAACATTTTATTTTCGACGGGAATGAGCTTTTTTAAACTTTTTATAACGGTTCCATGGACATCGAAAGTGATCGGTTTGAAAGCTGAGGTGGTTTTGTCGTATCCGTAAATAACGTCATTTTCAGAACTAGCCTCCTCCTTTTTATAAAATATTATGAAATCGGACGCTGACCTACATGTGACAAGCTCATAATGGTCATTTTCACCATTGAACGAAAGCTAGTTCATTATACACATTACGGGCAATGTCTCGAGAGGGAGCTGATTACCTTGTGAGTTGGTTGAGATTGGTAACCCACATATCAACCAATGTGCCATTAGACATAGACGAAAAATGACTCTAAAACGGTCCATGCAAAAGATAACCATTATGATGACAAATGAAAGCGGCTTAATTACGTCGGAGAGATCTGTTTATGAGATCATCAAAATTAATATCTGATCACCCCAATAATCATAACAGTATAACGAGACGTCCCGATAAATAATCAAATTTGCATAATTTGTGATTTAAAGAGTATGTTCTCGAAAGAGCGAATTAAATCATCAAACTATTGTAGCCGAAGAGAGATAAGATAATCTAAGCCGCTAATCTAAGGTGTGAATTGTTAACCTCTAATCCAAGGTGTGAGTTGTCATCCACTACACTATCTATTACTGAACGATACAATCCACATATTTCTACAATTTAATGAGAAGTACCTTTTGAAATATATCTACATACAAAAAACCGTCAGGTATTCACTACGACATATAGATGAAGAGATTAGGAAGAAAGTATAATATGTTATGGGCCAACATCTTAACAGATACTTCTCTAAACCTCAATGATGATAATGTTTTGTATACTCGAACTCTCTCACCCTCAAATGTGTTCATCAGCATTTAAATAAAGCCATATATCAAAGGCATATTGTATCGAAGAGAATGCACATCTAGGTGTTTAAATATGAGTGAATTTCAAAAAAAAACTAATAATATAATGAATTAAGATTAACTCATGATATATTAACAATTCAAATGGCAATATACTAGTGAATAAATGGCAAACGGTTGACCCATATTTGCGCAAAAGTTAAAATGGGAATGTATAATATATTAGATTCTTTTTTTTTAAATAACATCAATACAAAGACAAATCCACCCAACGAAACGGTTAATTTTGTCTAGATTATATATGAGAGCGGATTTTACTCAGTATAAACGTCTTTGTAAAGAACTAAACTGTAAAAAATTTATATTCTGACTTGCTAATTATGATTTAATGAAGCATCATACTTTTGTTTATTAAATACAATTGTGAATTTGAAGGTTATAATTTCAGGACAACTTTTCATCAAATATTATTGAACAAGAACACGTCACAATTTTAAAAATTCAAAAACTGTAAATAATAGCGCTTTATCATCTCCGATATTTCTATAGCTAAACGAAATGGAATTAGGGTATTTAATTTGAAATCAGAGCCTAAAAATCAATAGTTTGAATACACGTTTTGACTGTCCATTGCACCCTTTGGTTTTTTATTTAGTTTTATGTTTCACAATTAGAATTTCATTTGAACTGGATAAAAACCATTCCTTAATTGTTGGAAAAATGAATAACTTCTAGTAATCCACAATCACTTGAATTTCGAGTTTCGTTTTAGTACAAAATTTTCTTTACGCAGAACATAAATTTTTTAAAAATTATAGCATATTTAGAGCTGTTTATAATGTTAAGAGAATTTAAAAATATCGGATTTTATTAATTTTTCATAATTCACAAAATTCACATTCTTTTAATTTACAACACTTCTTCCAAGTGATGAGGTGTTTGTTGGAATGGACGTGAATTTCAAACTCCTACCTTATTATATTTTGTTTGGGGTATTTTTTCAAGTTTTTTTATTCAACATTTAGATCAGCAGATTTTTTTGACGGTCAGGCTTGATAAATTTTACTAATTTTTCACAATTCGAGTGATAGTATCATTTCTATGTGTCGAGAAGCTAAATTGGTGTTAACTTTATATTTGAGTGGGTTGGTTTTTCTCGACATATCAGTCATTTTCGAATTCCTATAAAATTTGGACAGCTGAATATGCTATAATTTTTAATAATAATATTCCATGTCAAAAAATGTTTGTTAACGAAACGAAAAATAAAGTTTCACTGATAGATATTTACTAATAGTTTACAATTTCTCTTACCCGAAAGATTTGTTTTTGGTTGAGTTAAAATGAAATTCTAATTGTAAAAATATGAACTAAATGAAAACACGAAATTAACCTGAAAACCCTGTATTTACACACTTGATTTTTGGGCTGTGATATCCAATTGGGAAACTGAATTCGATTTCATTTTTCTAGAGAAATATTGGAGATCATAAGGTGCTGTAATTTACGCTTTTTGATATATTACTTTGCGGCGCGTTCTTTTTCAATATTATTTGAGAAGGCACCTTTCTTGAAATTATAGCCTTCATGTTCAAAATTGTCATTAATTACTAAAGTATGATGCTTCATTAAATCATAAATATCTAGACTGAATGTAAATTTTATCCACTTTCGTTTTTAAAAACAATCTTTTATATTGAGTAAAATTCACTTTTATATATAATCTAAACAAAATCAACCCTTTTATTAAAAGATCTGTCTTCTTACTGATGTTATAAAAAAAACAAATTATGTTATACATGCGCATTTCAATTTTTGCGCCACTGTTTTTGCGGAAGTATACTTCGAAGAACACTCTTACCACGATACCAAACACATCTCTTTTTTTCTTTCATGTAAAATTATGAAAAAATTAAATTATTATTAGTATAGTCTGAATGATTACGATGTTTCACGATTTGACATTGATGTCACAAAATGTTTAAGAATAAGAGCGTATATATAACGGAGAATTAAAACGAGTTTGCAATGAGATCAGTATCAATTCTCAACACATCTGAAGGCAGATATTTTAATATCTTATTGTCGTTACGTTCACTAGATAATAATTAGGCATTTTAATCAGACTGCTTGAGATCATCACCTACAATTAAATAGCTATTAGGGAATTAAAAATGATCATATAAGCCAGGGTGTATTATATCTGCTCATTGATGACCTTATTGAAGGAAATAATGTTTAGTGAATCTGTTAGTATATGATCAATGAAATATGAGTAAATATACAGTAGAAAATATTAAAATTGCCAACATTAAGAAACACTTCATTAAATCCGGTCTTTAGGGGCAATGAAATTTTCCAATCAACAAAAGTCGTTGGTACTCGTTTCAGTTATGTTAATTTTTCATTACTTTCTTTGCCTTATCGTATTTTATTATGTGTTCGGGTTATCGTGGTCACGATACACATTCTGAACCAAAATTATCTAACTGATAAAAATAAAACTAGCCATCTTTTTAAAATGGGTCATTAAATTAGCCGCACTCTTCGACGAATATGCAACACGCATGTCATCAAAAGATTTCGATCCCCGGAGTAGCTTATATTTGATTTTTTATTAAGACACACAAATGCTCGAATGATGACTAAAAAACGTAAGAACAAAACAGAAATTTAGGAGAATGTTCATTGTTATACTTTGGCTTGCATCATATATACGGGTATGTGCTATTTGTGCTCAGAAAAGTGGCGCTAAAATCCATTTATACTGAAAACTACCTTCGCTTTTGTGACATTTTTGTTTAAATGGTATCAAACAAATACTGAGCAAAAACTTTGTTAAACAATTACAACTTAAAAGGGTTCAATATAAAAGTTGCGAATATGCAAAAATTGGGCACAAATCCATTTATATCGATAACTCATATTCATATCCTGAATTTT
>JWZT01000019.1:443978-457283 GCA_000827895.1 Thelohanellus kitauei
TAAAATGTAGGGAATGTTGATATCTACATAGTTAGAAATCGATATCAAATTCTGATTAATACATACGGAGATGTCTACGAAATACTGAAAATTTTCGGTATTTAAGGCTGGACAAAAAATAATCATCTATTCACACAATAGGTTGTTCATATATGTTTTGATAAAAAGTTTTACATTATTAAAAATGCTCTGACGTTTGTATATTTTTCCTTAAAATACGTATTTGAGGAGTTATTATACGATATTTAATATCTTAATTGCATCATAAACTAAACTGATAAATCGTGATACAAATATAAATAAATAGCAGGTCTAACCTGTGAAAGGTTATTCCTATCTAATTTTACCAGAAAAACGATAAATTTATCAAAATAGAGCTAAATATAATAGGAAATGCTAATTTTAACAGACGCGCATGCTCGGTGCTCGAGGAGAAAATTGAAATTTAAGAAGCGTAATTATAGTGTGAGAAAAATAATTGACGGCGAATCCCACAGTAGTTTATACAGATATGATTTGAAAAAAACAATTTTTCGATGTTTTAAAATGCTCTGACATGTTTTCATTCATAAAGTATCTTCTTGATAGTTTTTAAAATGTATTTACTGTATCACTTGAATAAGAGTATCTATCGATTTATCGTTTCAGAAAAACTATCATCAGAATACAAATGAATTGAATCAATATTATTTATGTAATCATTGAAGAAAAGAAACCATAAAAAATCATTTATTTTATATTTCAGGTGTGCTAATGATATGTTTTTAAAATTGAAATCTAACATTATTAAATCTAATATTTTGTGATATCTCCTTTGTTCATAACAGGTGCATATATTCTGCTAGGCACTGATTCTATTAATTTTTGTATGTATTAACCTGAAATTTCTTCCCAATTTGTAATTGAGCGTTGAAAATATCAAATTTCCACTCGAGCACCGTTCATCCACGATTGTTAAAATCAGTATTTACTATGAAAGTTAGCACTATTTTGGTAAATTTATCTATTTTCTGGTAAAACATGATAGTAATAACCTTTCACAAGTTAGGCCTGTTATTTCTTTATATTTTTATCACGATTTATAAGTTTATTTAATGATGCAATTAAGATATTAAATATCGAGTAATATATCGTCAAGAAAGTATTTTAAGGAATAAAACAGAGCATTTTAAACATTGTAAAACTTTCTATTATACCAGATCCGAACAGACTTTTGTGTGAATGGTTGGCTATTATTTTATCCTACCTTTAATTACAAAAATTTGTCAGTATTCCGTAAATATCTCCGTACGTATTTTCCATAATTTGATATCGATTTTAAACCATATAGCTATCAATATTCCCTACGTTTTAAGACCAATTTTATTTAAAATGGTCCACGTAAAAAGGAGAAATGGAAAAAAAAGTCAACCCATTGTATTATTTTTTCCGCAATATGTTTATAAAACATGGCATCACCGAAGTTAAATTTTGATCGTTATAACATTCAAAATATGTTATATACATTCCTCATTTGTTAATGAGCTTAGATATATATTGTGCCTATCGACTACACAATATAAACAGCGAAATTACTCATTCCTTAAAGATTTTCGAGGTATGGTTTCAGTATTACCTATGATGAAATTTGAATATGTTAAGGAATAGAAACTTAATAATCAATATCGAGAGTATGAGCCAAACTACTTCTTGTTGTATTTCTAAATAAAAATATACACTTAACAGTCGAAAAAATCAAATTTTATTTGGTGTCAAACGACGGTGGAATATTTTGTACCGCTAGAAACTTACATATGACGACAAACATCTTCGTGTTGATAATTTTATTGCTATCAAAAATACATTATTTTGTAAATGGGACTTGAAACAAACTTTCTTTTATTCAGATTCTTGTTTGAATATGTTTTCAGTCTTTAGATATGAAAGCAATGCACAGGTGATTCGATATAGCTATGATCCAAAGTTCATTTATAAACTTATCCCAAAAATATAACAATAAGTTTCAAGACTTATTTCATCTAAGACTACAATATTTTCATATAACCCCTACAAACTGTCATTATTACTCTGTAAATTATCCTAAAACCCCCTATCATTTAATGAAGATATACTTATATTGTAAATAGAAACATTTTTAACCTGTTTGATCAAAGTCATTTCCTTTGTTTGTGGGTTTGTTTTGTGGCTTTTACATTTATAAAACAATGATATTTGATCTTTACTTAAACGTAATTCATAACCACGAAAACAAGCTTTTGTGATATTTGACTAGAATCATTTTATTATATAATTAAAAAGTTTCCAACAAATTGTATATCAATTCTATGAAATATCGTTGTAAAATGCCATTTAGAATTGAAATGGTTTATGTTCATGCACTAGTGTATATGGCATTTATAAGTTTATCAGCTGAAAGTCGTCTTTGTTTAATCATTAGCACATCTAAGATAACCTCTGTTATTCTAAAATGGCTATATTCTGATAATTTTCGCAATTTCGTATAAATTTTTGCATTTTTAACTGTCAAACAGAAACGAAAAATAATCTATATGGTATTAAACTAGTGATATCGATTCAATTCTAATGCATTTTTGTTGGATTAAGATGATTTTTAATTGCTGATAATAATACCGCAAACAGGTTTATTTTACATATAAATGATATTCATTATTTCAAATAGCAGAGATTCATCTTTAAATATGAATGTTTATCTCAGATGTTAGTATAATGAACTTACGAGAAGATGAATTATCAACTTAATTTGTTTCTACCTGCGATGAAATAAACACTGAAATATATCGTAATTTTTCAATTTTAACTATCAAATTAACCAGTAAAATGTTTTTTCCATGTATCAAATAAATATATAGACAGCGCGAAATGCATTGCAGCCAATATATCCACAAAAATCTGTAGCTTGATTTTTAAGGAATAAAAGTAATCTAATAAATTTTGGTGAGTTTTCGTTACAAAGATTTAAGCGGTTAAAAAAAATGTTGATTCTTGATAAAAATTCCATTTTATTGAACACGTGTTAATATGTATGATATTTCCTTGCGCTGAAAATTGGTTTCTATAATACATAAATGATATATGTTTTTTTATCTTTTTCAAATAGTGTAATTGAAATTTTACATTAAATAATAATACACATAAGAATATCTATTATAGTCATATTGCTAATTGGGATTTAAAATATACTCTACGTTCAACTTATTTCAGGAGCATAATAAATTTTGTTTATACAATGTAAATATTTTTTCAAGCAACGTAAATGCTAGTAGAGATTATATTTTGATCCTTTTTAACACAATTGTCATAAGAACTTACTTAAAGTATAATCTGCAAACTTTGTACCATCCATAATTATAAAACAGTTCATATGTGAATGTGTTAATTTCGTTTTTTATATATTTTTTTAGCATATAACTTTTATGTGTCAATTTATCAGTTATTTCAAAAGTTTCATAAATCAATTATACTCTTATTGGTAATTAAACATATCAACATTATCGTCTATTGTTAGAGAAAATCTATAACATATTTTTGGTAAGAGTTTATTCTCGAGCCCACCATTAATACTAGAAAACCCCATTTATTATTTCCATCTGATGATACTATACACCGAACATATATTGTCAGCTCAATAAATTCTCTGGATTTTTTTAGGCGAATGTCCTATTTTGTTTGACTATTTTGATCTTATAAAAGTTCAAATTAATCTTGTCTGTTATTTACACTACATCTAGAAACGCTATTTTTGAGCCACAATAATAGTCACTTTTGTAGCAAGACATAACATAATTATTCATATTTATAAAGGATATGTTTTGAAACAACTACAGTCTTGTCCTTAAATTTGTTGTTAAACCGAACTAGTCAGATTTTGACAGATTATATCTATTTGTTCTTATGCTATTATTTTTCAGAATAATATATTTACAGAAAGAAAAAACGAATATGTGTTTATTAAGGATTAAGGCAAAAATTTAAAAAATGTTCAATTATAAAGCATTTTTTAATGGATGATTGTAACAAACAACCCTGTAGATTATCTTAGATTAGAGTAGGCGGCTCGGGGTAATTACCGAGAGTTATTACAAATGGTGCCTGCTGGCGAGAACTTCAACGCGAAATTCAATTTTGACGAGGCAATCGACGATCAAATAGAGGAAATCGAGCTTGTTGCTATCTCTAGGTGCTGGTCGAGCGAGCAGTTGTACGCCAACCTGCTGCTTGCATCGCCTACCGAGCTCAGACATAAGATAACGTCGAAGAAAGTTAGAGAGCCGGAGAAGAGGCTGGCTGAGGCAAAGGAAGAGATCGCAGCGTACTTCCGGAGCCACCAATCCTGCGATCGACTCTTTTCCGAGTTCGAGAACGCTTCCCTTGCCCCCTCGACTACGATAGAAGAATTTTACAAAAAAATGGAGGACCTACTGAAAAAGGCGCGACCAAATCTCTCCAAAGACGATCGAGAATTCTTTTTGAGAAAAAAGATCATTGATTGTCTACACCCAGATGACAGAAGGCACGTTCTTGCACAATCGAAGGGACCCTGCCAAAACTTTCTAGAGGTCGCTCAAATTTATCAAGACCATAGATCGCTGCCAGTATGTGCTACATCCTACCAACATAATAGCGAGCGCAAGGCCGAAAAATGTGTGATGGGACCAGAAAATGACAGAAAAACCATCGAAGCAAGGCTCGATCGAATCGAAGAGGCACTCAAAAAGTTGTCAGTCTCAGCTGATACTCCAAGGGCAGGATGTAATAAATGTGGCTCCAGGAACCACGACACAGATCAGTGCCAGGGTCGTGCGTTTTGTAAAATTTGCCAAAAGAATGGGCACCTAACATCCTTCTGTAAACTCTATGACCCTAAACGTTATTTTGACAGATTTTATTCTGCTTCTCTTGTCAATAACGGAGTTCCTCTGATTCCTGTAAGTATTAAAAATTCACAACTTATGCTATCAGCGCTAGTCGATACTGGATCGTGCGTCTCGATCATAAAAAATGACTTCGCACAGCTTGGATCACCCCTAGAAAAAGTTCCGTGCTCATTTTCTTCCGTAAATGGGCAAAGAATAACACCGGAAGGGGTTACTCGCCTTACCTTTAGCATAAGTGGTATCGAATACGGATGGTCCTTTTACTGTATAAAAGACTCAGAATTCGATATTATCATCGGGCGAGATTTCATCCTTCACCATAAACTCATTGTTGACCTCAGCCGCGACATGATCTTATCACAAAACTTCAATGAAATCAATGCAATTGAACGCAAAACAAATACAAAAACAATTGATAGTCTAATATCCAAATGGTATACCCTCTTTTCACAGTCCTCGGGCGATAACGGTCGAACCTCCTTAGTTGAACATAAAATCGATACGGGGAATAGCGGCCCGATCAAAGTTCAACCATATAGGATCCCTCTCGCAAAGAAAGAGCAGGTTTGTCATGCAATTGCTGAAATGCTGGACAATGGTATCATCAGAGAAAGCGAAAGCCCATGGTCTTCTCCAATAATTATCACAAAAAAGAAAGACGGCAGCGATCGAATCTGTGTAGATTTGAGAAAAGTCAACAGGATAACCTTAAAAGACAGCTATACTCTCCCTCGAATAGACGACCTACTCGACAGGCTAGCAGGATCCAAAATATACTCTGTTTTAGACCTAAAAAACGGTTATTGGCAAATCCCGATCGCTGAAGCGGACAGACAAAAAACAGCTTTTTCACCAGGACCCGGAATGGGGCATTACGAATTCAACATGATGCCTTTCGGACTGTGCAATGCGCCCGCAACCTTCCAAAGGCTGATGGACAAAATTATCGGAAGAAACACAAATGTTGCTGCATATCTCGACGACATAATTGTTTTTTCCGATGACGTCGAGTCTCACTTGGACCAATTGGATAACCTTTTCGCCAAGCTTTCAGACGCTGGATTAAAACTGAAATTAAAAAAATGTCAGTTCGCAAAAACTCAAATTAAATACCTAGGTTTTGTGGTATCGAGCGAAGGGATCACTCCTGATGAAGCCGATTTAAAGCCAATTTTGGATTGGATTGCACCAAGAGATGTAAAGCAACTTCAAAGCTTCCTCGGAACCTGCAATTGCTACCAAAAGTTTATTAAAAATTATGCAGAAACATGTGTACCGCTTTACGACCTTCTATCAAAAAATAAACCATGGATGTGGACATCACTTCAAGCAGAGGCTTTTGAAAATCTCAAAAAATCGCTTACAAATATCAAAACCCTTCATTTCCCAGACCCGAAACTACCATTTAAGTTATTCTGCGACGCATCAAATAACTCTATTGCAGCAGCACTCACACAGGTTAAAGACGGGATCGATGTACCCATTTCATTTTTTAGCAAATCACTTAATTCTACTGAGCGCCGATATTCAGTGTTCGATAAAGAGTTTATGGCCATAGTGGAGGCGACCAGGAAGTTCAGACACTACTTATTGGGAAAAAAGTTCATTCTTCTCACCGACCACCAACCCCTGACATACATCAAGTCATTGAAAGATCCAACTGGACGAAGAGCAAGATGGATGCTCGAACTCGAAGAGTTGGAATATGATATTCAATATATAAAAGGCCGTGAAAACAAAGTCGCAGACGGACTCTCAAGATCATTAGCCGCTCTCCAACTGAACGCTGAAATTGATTGGATACAAGAACAGAAGCAGGATCAGATTATCTCTCGGATGATCGAAAAAATCGGAAAAAAATCTACTTTAGACGATCGACCTCGAGAAAAGGAATGGCTGAGACTAAACGAATGCATCAATTCACTTATAGTCAAAGATGGAGTTCTCTGTCATAAATCCAGAAATGATATCGTACCCGTTGCTCCTATCCATCTAAGAAAACACATCTTTGAAGCTGCTCATTGTAGGTCTGTTGCCCACCTGGGCGTTGAAAAAACACTTAACCTAATTGCACAAAATGTTTTTTGGCCTCAGATGAAAAAGTATATATCCAAGGAGATTCAAAATTGTCACTCATGCCAAATCAATAAATCTCGAAACTTCACCCCTACAGCAAACCTTGTACCGATCCGATCAAACGAAGCGGAATCATTTTGGGAAGTTGACTTTACAGGTCCACTTCCTACGACAAAAAATGGAAACCGATTTATCATTGTGTTCACAAATCACCATACTAGATGGGTCGAAGCTAAACCGGTCCCCAACCAAACTACTGAGACAGCAGTGGAGGCTATGTTTGAATGCGTGATATGCCGTTTCGGCATACCGGAACAGATACACAGCGACCAAGGTACCCAGTTCGAGGCACAAATGTTTTCGGATATTTGTAAGAGGTTAGGTATAAAAAAATCGCGAACTACGCCCTACCACCCTCAAGGTAATGGTTCGGTAGAAAGATCGAATAGAACAATCAAAGAAGCTCTCAGGCACTTTGTGGATTCACACCAATCTAACTGGGACAAATACCTTCCCACTGTACTATTCGCAATGAGAGCAGCTACTAACTCTACCACTGGATATAGCCCCGCTGAGTTAACATTCGGCCGAAAAATCAAAACTGTACTCGATATTGAAACAAACCCTCAACAAGAGTCAGCCTCTAACCTGCCAAAAGACTACGGGACATTTTACGAGAAAATTAAAGACGAATTGGCTAAAATTCAAAACGCAGCGAAACTAGTCATCGAACGGAGAACACAACAACAGTTAGACAGCCATAGTAAAAAATGTCGCATCAACGAATACTGTATAGGAGATCATGTACTGCTTCGTAGCCAACGTCAAAATAAATTGCAGCCAATATTCCACGGTCCTTACGAAATAGTCAAAGCCTCTCACCCCAACTACTCAATTATGACAAAGGACAAGCCAGCCACGTTGCGAAAGTTGCATCACGACCTTCTGTACCCATACAACAACAAACACAATATTAACGAAGATGAAAACTTTCAAGCGGGAGGGGGCAATGTAACAAACAACCCTGTAGATTATCTTAGATTAGAGTAGGCGGCTCGGGGTAATTACCGAGAGTTATTACAATGATCTTTTACATTCTTACAGTTTTGCATGATCGATGATTGATTTAAGGATCACCATATTCATGTCATTAAGCTTCAATAATAGATGATTCGTGAAAAATCTGATTGAATCATCAAACTATCGACATATACACAATTCTTGCAGAGCAATAATTTTCATTTTTTATAGATTAGTGCACATTCATTTGTACGAAATATTACGAAAAAATAATTTTCTAACAGCCATCTCATTCGATACCATGACAATCGATATACCCACAACAAATATCATGGAATTTTATAATTTGACGCTATAAGGCATCAGAAATCATCTTATAGATACTATTTTTATAAACAATGTTAAATATTGAAAATCCTGTAACACGTATGGTTTCTATGTATACATTTTTGAAATTATATTATACATAGCTTTAATAAATTACACTCACTATGTAAAACTAATTACATTCATCTATTATTTGATGATAACATCAATAAATTCTCATGCTTGTTAAAATACAAAATTCTGACATGAAAATTTTTTTTGTAGGATAACACTGACCACCAAAACCTTTTTGATGAAGTTTAGAAAACTTTAATGCGCAAACTCAAATAAGTTACCAAAAAAGGTAACGATTTTCACTTAAGTATTGTAATAATAAATATACTAATAATAAGAAAAATCAATTATATTTATATTCTAGCAAATCTCTAGCATCAAATAAAAGATATTTGAGCGCTTTAGTTAGCCTATGAATTAAAACAACTTTGTTAAAAATTTATTTAGATATAACTCGTCAGCTAAGATAATTGAAATACGACGATGGCAAATCGTCCACACTCTCTGAGATAATATTTTCTTTAAATTCAATCTTAATCTAGCTCTAAAAATAAATGAAAAGCCATTTAGTAAAACCAAACCACAGGATATGTTTTTGTCTACAATATTTTTTTGGTATTCACATTGCAACAGAACGGAGATATTTTTCAAAGAGAACTTTTTAGTTTTAAAGTTTTATATCATATAAAAATGATTTTTTATATTTTTTTATAAAGTGGATAGCTTGTATGAGTTGTACATTAGTCATAACTATGGTCGTAAATTTGATAGAATCAGCAATAATGTACGCAATGCTTCAATATTTCCGAACACATATTTGATCATTTATATCGGTAGGTAATTGTTTGTTGGTAACAGCCAACAAGATAGCTAGAATTCTGGATTTATCTGATAACGTTAACCAAATTCATAAAGTTTATAAGGTAAAAAGATTCTATCGCGTTCGCAACGAATTTTTTGTTCGAATATGATGATATTAATATTTTTTAACAAAGGAATCTGAAATTTATTGAATATTAGGAATTTAACTGATCAACAGAATCAAGCGGTATGCAAAAAAAATTATTAAAAACAACCGTTCCGAGACGCAAGGCATTACACCTAAATTTGAGAAATTTAATCACTATTTCTTTTTACACGGAAATCTCAATATCCTTGGATGGATAAATATATCGACCTTATGTTTATTACATTGAACAAAAATGAAGTGGTTGTTCGAATAATTTGCAATGTATCCCAATATGATAAAGCGATAGTTAAATGTTCCTTCATTGTTAATCACCCTATACCTGGTTTTATTTATGTATTATTAATAAACAGTGATAAAAAGAGAAGAACTTGCGTATCTATGAACAATCGAAAAAATTGTAGATAATTGATTTTTAAGATGAAAGTTCAGTATGTGATAAGAATGAAGGCACTTTTGAATGGGATCTTGAATGCTCTGATGATGCCATTTAGAAATGTATTTCGGAAAAATGGGTAGTCAATTTTAAAGGAACATATCATGGAAAGTAATAATTGCGCCAACATCGTTTTTTTTCATTCAATGGTGGAAATAATTGACATAGAAGGACTAACTATTCGAAAATGAAAATATTTTTAAAGATGGATGGTTCACTTGTGGCTGAATAAACTTATAATTTGCCACTTTTGTAAATAAATTTATTTTAGGCCATCCAGAAATCTGCTAGTCTCTCTAGGAGCTGCTCATCCGTTTTCACCCTAAAAAGAATATCGTCTATATATAGCAGGCTCTTCGCTAGATTATTAGAAGTTAAGTTTACATGAAATTTTGAAATATACCTGAAGCTGTTGCGATTCCGAAAGGGAAAAGTTTATACCTTAAGTATCCCTTGTGTGTCATGACGTTTAGAACTTTTGAGTCGTCGTTCACGCTATTTTAAGATAAACGTGTTTTAAGTTGAGGGTGCTAATGACTCTGCTGTTTTTTAGATTGATCATATCTTCTTCAAAGCGAGGGTGTTGGTAGTGGTTTGTAATTATTAATGTATAAAGGATTGACCTGAAATCTACGCATTTTATCATTCTTCAGTCAGCCATAGTTATACAAACGAGCATAGAAACCCATTCTATGTGGTTCGATGAGGGGTTAACTTCCTTAATAAATCTCCTTTGGATGATCCGATAAGATCTTTTTCAACCTCTGGTATAAGGGAAGAGTCTAATGGCCTGGGCTAGTGTGCTCTCAGTATAGCGTTTTCTGTCAATAAGATGCTTGCGGTATTTGAGGTGATAAGCTCGCTGTGATTCTGAAAAACAGCTTTGTATGAATCAAGAACATTTTTCACATATTATGAGGGTTTACTTACAGTCATGTAATCAATATCGTCGTGTTCTAAGTTGATACCTTGTTCGTTCATCATGTTAAGGTCCAAAAGAGGGACATCGTTGGCCTTCATAACAATGACAGGCAGCTTCGAATCTGTGTTTTCCGATTTTTTCACGTATGAGAGCTTTACTGAGGACTTGCATTGCATCGTTTACGAACCCAAAGAAGTTTTTACAGAGATATAATCGCGGATGCCATATTAATCGTCAGGTTTCGTACTCTTTGATCCATACATGACAACCTATGTCAATTTTTATTTGAATATTGTGTCTTATCAAATCCAGATCGGCCGTATAACTCAGGCCATGGCTCCTGGAAACGATGGTGATACATGAATAAACAAAAAAATAATCTTCAGAAGTAGCATTAATATCTGAAATAATGTCAAATCGTTTTATTGGTTTTCAGCGAGATCTTTCCTGGATAGAGGCATACAGCTTAGAATAGGCCAATTTTTGCGAAATGATGGCATTTAGAAAATCTCGCCTTGCATTGTGTTGGGTGTTTGTGCCGATATATTCCGCATCGGATATACTATTTGTCTTTTTCCAACATAATCATTTAGCCCTTCTGTTCTGCTTCTTCGATTCGGGTTTCTTTATTGACGGAATGAGCTCTGTATTGTTCGTGGTGTGTGCTGCTGCATTTCCACACGAGGCTTTCGAATACTCTTCCGCTTTTTCGATAATCTTGGCTTGCCTAAATACATTGTCTGAAGAGATAGCGTTGGAAGTGTGGTTACTTATGATTTCCTGCTGGATGTATTCGCTCTTTAAATAATCAATGAACGGGTCTATGATATGTTACCAAGCTGAGTCATCGTATTCGCACCTAGTAACGGCTTTTAGGACTGGACTCATAAAGGGCAGTAGACTCTCTTCGCTTACCATTATGAATTTCTTGAAAATGTAGTGATTGTAAATGATATTGTGTATGGTTCTATACTTCGCACGCATGTGAGCTAATATGTCATTTTATGTAAGCTGGTCTTATGCGCGTCCATCATATTTTTCGTAGATTTAAGAAAGAGCTTCTCTTCGATGACGTCGAGTAGAACATCCTTCGTCACTTCAGAATGGTCTTGACTCTCGATGTTATAGCCACATCTATAATTTCATGATAGAATCGTCGGATTTAGAAGCTCCAATCTTCATCTTCGGGGATGATTTGGTGATATTTGAATTCTGAAGAATGTTTGACAACATCGTCGTTAACAAATGTAGTATGCTCAGACATGGACAAATCTAAGACTAATCTATACGCATTTATATTACAAAAAGTTTAATAAAAATCACACAATCGAGATTAGTATACTAGAGGCTCCACTGTACTATGAATTATTCCCGAAAATCGTCGTCTAGAATCATAAAAATATCAATTTTATTCATTAGTTAATATCTGGAAATGAATATGATGCTTCAAAATATTATATAGTTATACCTGGTTTTTATGAACTATTAAATAATTTTAGTGATGTTTCAATAAATACACTGATATTTTGTGACCTCAGAAAAGATTTCCTATGCACGAAATAAGAAGCGATCACTTAAAAAGTATTTACCAGGTACTGTAAGGTTATTTCATCTATTCTGATATAATAAACAATATATAAATTATTTGTTGATCATTTTTATTAAATTCATTTAAATTCACAACGCGGAAGTTTGCAAACATTATTTCCTTGATCATATTAAATTCGCTTTTTGCATTTTTAAGTGAAGGTAAAATTATGGGTTAGTTTAGTCTCACTTTTATTTTTAACTCATGCACTTGGATGAATACATATTACCAGGCGACATGTGAACGTTTTATCCTGCCTACAAGAATGAAATATTTTTAATTATGAAATAATGTATAATCTCTGACAAAAATGGCAAATTATAAGTCCACAATGAAATGGTGTGATAAATATTTGAATTAATGATAGATGCATTCTACAAAAAAAGATTTTTTACTCATTAAATAATACGAAATTGAATGGTACTGTGTTTTAATATAAAAATAATGATCATTTTGCCATCATAGGATAAGATATTAAAAATAATTAAATTTTTGTATTTCATAAATATAATCAAAATGAACGTCGAACGTCTATATCACATTTAATTTTGATTTTAATAGATTCTATTGAGACACTGCTAAACATTTGTCAAAAATTAAGATAATTATGTATACAGTAAATTTCCGACTATAATTTGCAGACAATTAGACAAAATCTGAAATGAAATTCACCAAGCCTGTTTGAATACATGATAAACTCGATTATTCTTATTTTTCTTGATTGCATTTTTTCTAGATCTGAGATATCAAAAGAAAAGAATATCCGACGATATTCGATATTTATAATCAAATAGATAATTAGATGATCATTATATAAATAATAATAAATATAGTCGAAATCAGTTCCTTATTTATATGCATTAATAATAATCTACTGAAAGTGGCATCTGTATCTGATCTTTAATACAAATATACCTGATTCACAAATCTTGATAATGTAACATCTCTATGTTTAGCTGACACAACACGAATTACAATATAAGTTAATTCACATATGTGATAACACAAGATTCACTAGAA